>QEPC01008296.1:1516954-1537990 GCA_003113815.1 Sphenodon punctatus | reverse complement strand
CATTTTTTGTTGTTGAAATCTGTCTGATGACAGCCCCCATTTTTACAGGTTTAAACATTTTACAAGGTTTCACAGTGAGTCTAATTTGATCATTTTATGAACCTTCTGTTTGCAGTTTTTATTAGATTACCATCAGCTGTGACAGTAATATCTATTAACAATCCAGATTTCTATTCCACGTAATTCAGTACTGTATCTGTCCAATTAATAAGTATGGGGTTATCCATGATAATAGTTTTATTTCAGTACAGTCTACACCTTTACTTTCTAATGTTTCCTTGGATCTTATTTGTAATAGGGTGTTCTCTCCAATAGTTAATGAATTATAACAGAATATTCTTGATGAATGATTCATGCTTCTTGTTTTTGATAATGTAGATATTCAATATTTGCCAAATGTTAACATCCTCAGGTAACAGAAAGAATGGTCTCACACTTAAAGCCACAATGCCGGCAGCAATCACCAAAGCTGTCCATGTTTTGTATAGATTTGCAATAATCTTTGGTCTCAGCTATTTGATCCTGAATTGCCAACACAAAACATTCAGTTTTACCATATCTAACCCCCACTACTTTTCCCCCCCAACAGTCCTGAGAGCCTGAACACTACAATTGTGGTTCCTGAACACTAGGGGGGGCAGACAATTAATGGGGGAGAGCACCAAAGTGTTGCCACGGACTTACCCCCTCCGGAGTGAGGCCGCCACCGCAGCCAGGATCGGGCCAGGCCTTGCAGTCAGGATCGAGCCAGGCCCCCAAGCTAACATGACGGGGGCTGCTGGGGAGAACCGGGAGCCGGGCGGATGTGTGTCCACCTGACCCCACCCCCATGCTGCACCCAGCAGCCTGCCCTGTGCCCACCCCGCTGGCCACTCCGGGCCGGGGTGAGTAAAGGGGGCTTTCAAACATGAAAGTCTGCTTTCCTCCCGGTTGGGCAGCGGAATCCCAACTATGGTGGCAGCTAGCCCAGGCTATGACTCGGGGACTTCCGATCTAGTCACCATCATGTTCAGGATCCATCCCATGCTAACATCTGGCGGGCACAAACTTACATGACGGTGGCCCACGAAATAAAGCACGCTAAAGCTGGCCACTGACACACATGAAAACATCCTACGATGCAGCTGCTGTTCTGAAGCCAGAATGGATGTTCCCATTAAGGGCAAACCTGTCTACATGAGACTAGGGGTGTTAACTGAGTTAACCCTCCCTGGGGGGGCAGGGGGGAATTACCCCTGGCTGGGTGTGCTGCGGCCATGGGAACACACGTCCCTGTGGCATGCCCCAATGGGGGGGGGGGAAATGGGGGACGGGGAGTAACATGCAGCCACACTGCTTTCATCACCCCGCCCCCCCTGCCATGACTGACAGCCTACCATGACAAATGTTTGCATTTATGGATTCAGAATTAACCTGGCTCTTTTACTGGTTGGGCACCATGGCAACTCCTCAAGTCAGAGGAGTCGGGAACAAACCTTCCCACCTGATTTTCCCACTCTGGTTTGGCTGGGCGGCAGCTGGCTGGGCACAGACTATGGACTCACTTTGGCCTGGAACAAACATGCCACTGTGGGTGAAAACAGACAAAGCGCTAACTCCACTTTAACATTACGTATGCATGTTGCAGAGATTCATACGGCACCAACATGCATAGGAAATGGTAAAACAGTGTTAAAGTGGAGTTAGCGTTATGTCAGTTTTCACCCTGTGACACTAGCCCAGCCGCACAAAAGTGAAAAAAGCTGGGTCAGTGTCATGTTTGCAAACACCCTGGTAGTCATTTTGTATGCCAGGTAGCCAGGTTAGATCCAGCCAGCCCTCAAGTGGAAACGCAGCTAGGAGAGAGCTCCAGCTTAACCAGGAGTTGGATTTTTAACAACTTTCCTCTAAAATCACAGAAAAGCAGGATTTGGCATCAGCCTGCGCATGCACCAAGGATCACAAGAGGACAAGTATTGATTCACTTGTGTCATCATAGAACCCTTTGTGAGCCAAGGCTTGTGTATTGTTCTTTTGGCATTTTGTTTGTTTGTTTCTTTGTTTTTTGCATTCTAAACGGCTGTATTTTTTAAAAAAAATTAAAATTAGGTTGGAGTACAGGCCTTGCATTATTTTTTTTCTTTCAAAACAAAGATAAAAAAGTTAGCAAAATTTGTACCACTGTGGTTACAAAAATCATGCAAACTATTAAAATTAAAATGTGTGTTTCTAAAGTATTTTAATAACCAAATGTAGAATGGTTCACTCTCTTATGCTAGACTAATACAGTTTATATAGGCCCCTGTCCAAGCTGAAGCAAAGACCTGATTTGGTATCCACGAGTAGTACTCAAAAAAAAAAAAAGTTAATTAAAAAAAAATATATATTGAAATTTCTATTACAGGATTTTTGGTATGCCCCAAATTACCCAGAAAGTCAAAATAATATCTGACATTTCCCAAAATCTGGGCTAAAACCCAGATGAAATCCGTATTTTGGTATAACGGTTTGTTGTGGTAGTCAGTGTGGTGTAGTGGACAAGGTGCTGGACCTGGGAAGCCAGGGTTCAAATCCCGTCCTAGCCATGAACTCACTGGGTGGCCTTGCACAAGTCACAACTTCTCAGCCTCAGTTGCCCATCTGTAAAATGGGAGAGTATGTGTCTGTCTGTCCTTGTGTTCTCCTTGTCCATCTGAGGCCGTTTTTAGACGAGCGTGGTGGCGCCCAAGCTTGTTTTCAAAAGAACTGGCAGCCCGTTCCACACGTGACGCTGCCGCTGAATGCACACATGTGCGGGCGATGCGCTTCCATTTCTGGCCGCGTATGACCAGCCTGATCGCTGACCCGGTCAGTTCGCGGCCGGAAATGGATGCGCATCGGCCGCGCATGCGCGTATTCGGCAGCAGCGTCACGTGGGGAACGGACGGACGACTCTTTTGAGAAACAAGTGCAGGCGCTGCCGCGCTCATCTGAAAACGGCCTTAGATTGTAAACCCTACTGGGACCCGTCTCTGAAAACCTGTGACTGTAAAGTGCTGTGTAGTGCGATAGAAATGATTAGCAGTGGTATTTAGGGTACCCAATTGAGAACTGGTCTGGATGCTGAAAAGTACCCAAAATGCTTGGTTTGGGTAGCAGAAATTTGATTGATAGACCCATTTTTGCAGGGACCTATTTCAGCTCTAGTCCCTGTGCAAACTCAGCTGCTGTCCTTTCGCCAGCCCAGTCATGTGCCCTATTCTGGATTGTGCAGATATTTCAAGTTTGAAGCAGGCACTGCAGAGCACAGAATAAGTATTTGCCAGACCCCAGGTCTCAAGCATCTGGGGGTTTGGAGGACTGCTTCAGTGGCTGGTGGCACCCCTCAGGCTAAGTCCCTCCTCCCCATATCTCCTTGCCATGCCATGCCCTTCCCCAACTGTGTCCTCTTGCTCTAGTCCTCAAGTCCTGCCTCCCAACTTCAATCCTGATTAGCTTCCAGCCAATAGTCATGGTCAAGGCTGCTGGTAGTGACAGGAAGTTGGGTGGAGCAACTGCACTCTTTCCTACTCCAAGTGATTCTGTTTTGTAGTTACCTGTGTCCCAGTTCGGTTTCTAGCCCTTGTGCTCTCCCTACCCCTTTCTAGTCATGTTCCCTAGCCTTGATGTTCCCTTCCTAGCCTTCAGGCCCTGTGTCCCTTTCAGGTTCCCTGTTTCCCCCCATTGGTTTCCAGGCCCTTGAACTCCTTTAGTTTCCAGCCTCCTGGTTCCCCCTTGTTTTCCTGATCCCTGACACCCTCTGTGTGTTAAGTTCCTTGTATCTTTAGTCCCTGTTCTTTCCTGGACCTCAATGATGAGCCGTATGCTTGTTCTCTGAGGCTGGCCAGGCCAGATTTCTGTGATGAGCTTCCCATTCCCTCAGATTGGAGAATGGCTGAGAGGTTTCCCCTTATCTTGTTGCTTCCCTGCTAAAGGTCCAGGTTGCCCTCTCCCAGCCCTCCCCTCAAGCCCCATGATAATATATTACACATACACAAAACTTGAAGTAAACCATTTAAGTTGACATTGACTGCATATAGTGGAATCCTGCATATGTTTTGCAAATCAACCATGTGTCGCCATTATTGTCTTGTTTATCCTTGATTATCATTAGTATTGTTTTCTTTGCTCATTTCCTGGTTTGCTATTTATATCGGAGTAAAAAACAGCCAGAGCTGGGCAACTCTTGATGTTTCCAAGGTAATGGCTTTTTCAATTTGATAAGCTGCTATAATTTGGATAGCCATTTGCTCGAGGCATCTTCTAAAGTTCTTCAATTCTATTTTATTGGCTGATGAAACTACTAGGATAACTGTGACTTCAGATAATTTGTACATGGTGACAATTAGCATTAGGACTATATTCCCAATTAGGATTAGATTTACAGTGCATTAGGCACTGGAAAAGTACATAATAAGGGAGAATTTCTGCCCCACAGAGCTTATCATCTAAATACACAAAAAGAAGAAAATAAGGTGGGGAAAGGGACACAGAATATGCACCAAATGGTCAGGGCACCAGGTAGAAGACGGGGAACTAAATGTAACAGAAATGCAAAGGAAGATGAAGATGAAGCAAAGAGGGAGAAAAGGAGGAAGAGGCAGGAAAGTAGAGAAGAGATGGTACAGGACAGAGAAGGTTGTGTCCCTCTCCCACAGCAGAGTACTATCTAAAAGAAGGTCTTGTTGTCGACGCACCCCCCAAATAATACACAGAGAGTGATTAGGTTGAAAACTGGCCGCACTCTTTAATTAATTCATCAATCAATCAATCAATAAGGCCGGTGGGTAAATTGCCTAGCAATTCAGGTTCAGTATGCTAGCCCTAACTTGTCTTATTAACTCGTGCCTGATCAGGATGTGCCTTCCTTAATCAGGGCACCAACATAACCTGGGCAGCAGGCTAAAGGCAGCTTCTCCCCCAATAAGTTCTTCTGCCTCCCCTCCCTGGCTCCCATCCCTTACCTGCTTCTGCCTGCTAGTAACACTGCAGCAGCGGTGGACACCAGGTCACCAGACTGGGAGATAAAGCTGTTTGTTTACAAACTACTCCTCCCCATGTGCATGATCAGAAGGTTGTTACCTTGTAAAGAAGGTTCTTCGAGATAGCTCGCAACATTCTCACAACTGGGTTGTGCATGCTTATTGCTTACCCTATTGAAATAATAAACCACGTGATGGTTTTGAGCTCCTCTAGTATAAAAAGCATTCTCCCTCATTAGAATGACAGTTCCTTCCAACCCTTTCTAGAAATATAAGAAAAAAATCCCATGCGGGGCTGAAAGAGTGGGTGTTGTGAGAACGTTCAAAGCCATCTCGAAGAACCTTGTTTACAAGGCAGCAACCTTCTGTTCTTCAAGTGGCTCCTCACAGTCTGTTTTTATATGGCTCTGCCCGGTGGGGGGGTCCGTGGGTGCACCAGTGCCGCACACGCATCCCCACTCACCCCCCCTTCATCCACACCCACGGAGTAACTGCCATTTCCCCCGGTTGCTCTGTGCATGGGGATGAGTGGGGGGTGAGTGGGGATGCGTGTTAGGTGGGCACAAACATGCACGCACCCCCACTCACTGGGGGTGCATGCGCCGTGTCATTCACACGGGGCTCCCCCACCCATGAACACACAGAAATCTGTGTGTTCATGGCTGGGAGAGGCCCGTGTAAAAAGGGCCACATTTTCACAACTGTCTTACTTATACTATCTTAGGTAGGAATTTAGGATGTAAAGCAATATCTATTCTTTCTTTGAAAATCTGCAAATATGGTTCTGAGATTATTATGGCTGCTATTTCACTAACTTCTTAATGAAGTTATTGCTAACAGGAATACTGTCTTTAACATCCCACCCCATAACCAATTCATTTGCACCCCCATATAATCAATTCACACTGGCCCGGGAGTGTAAATGAAATGGTTATGGGGGGGGGGCGCAGCATGAATTGATTATTTATTTGTTTCAATTCAACTATATGGGGGGGCAGGGGGGCAAATGAACTGGTTATTTATTTATTTATACACAATTTATATCCTGCCCCTCCTGCCCACAGGGCAGCCTGGGGCAGCGAACAACAGCATAAAAAAGTAAAACAATAAAACAATTAAAAATACACAANGGAGCTTGCTTTGGTCCCCATCCCTCACCTGCCTCTGCCTGCTAGTAGCACTGCAGCAGCTACTATGGGGTGAGGGCAGCGTTAATTGATTATGGGAGCACAACTGAACTGGTTATATAGATGTTTCTTTTCATAGCATAATGCGCTTAATAGGCTGGCTGCATTTTGGGTGTCGTGTGTTAGATAGCAGCGTCTCTGGACTGGTCGCACCGCATGTGTGCACAAGGCAAAGGCAGCACCAAGAAGCAACAGGCCCTGGAGGCCAAGCTGGCTAAGCTCACCCCCCTCCCCCAGTAAGGCAGCAGATGCAGTCAGTCCCTCTGTGCCTGCCTCACTGCCCATCTGTCTGCGGAACCACTCCTGGGGAGTGGTCGTAGACGCTCGGCTAGGGAGTTGGGGAGGCCATGCTTGTCTATGGCTGCTCAGCTGAGTGCCAGGTAAGGCAGCCAAGGGGTACCAAACTGGGGCGGAAGGGGGGGGGGAGAAGCATGCAGAGGCCATGCTTCTCCATGGCTGCTCGGAGGAGTGGAGAATGGGAATCTTCTAGCTGGCATGGTCTGAATTCTGGATCAGGCATAAACAATATGTTCTGTAAAACATCCTGGTCTGACCGTGGCTCAGCTCTTCTAACATTATGCATGGTAGAACACTATACTATATCCTTGTCACTAGAACCGGCCTATGTCCTTGGCACTAGAACCAAGAAATGGGGATTGCTATTAAGAACCTCATCCTCCCTTCCAGAGTCTAATTTCAGGAAAATCAGTGCTCTCCATTCCACAACTGCTTCAACAGATGGCCTAGGCCTGGGCTAACCCACAGCCTGCTCCCTATTCCCAACAGAGCTTGTCCAAGAACAAAAACTTTACATGGACGCTGGGTGTGCGGGAGGGCGTTTGAAGCATGGAGGTGACAGTGTAAACGGTGAGGCAGTAGGTGGGGGAACAGTTGTGCGATGGGTGTCCATCCATGTGAGCAGCACGGGATGTGTGTGTGCGCTTCTGGTGCACACCCATCTCCACCCATCACTCATCCATCCAAAAAAATGGAGGAAGCTCCATTGGTAGAGATGGGTGGAGGTGGGTGTGTGTCCGTGGGAATGGGCACATACCCACGCCAGCACACCCATCTCCCCACCCACCGCTGCCCATATAAAAAGGGCCGTAGCCTCAGAAGAAGGAAGGGGAACCCAAGCCCATCAATGCCACTAGGATTCAGATTTACAGTGGTGGCACAGAAGAATAGAGTGGCCTCTTATCCCTGATATTCACTTCCTGGTGTAAGATGCAGTGACTATGACTATGCTGAACAGCAAATTAGTGCCCAAGCATACAGTGCAAGCAGCCAAGTCTGAGAGGACCAACAGCTAAAGGGATGAAGGCTGAGAGGGCGGCCCCTTTAAGGAGCACTGCATGGTATCCTGCCCCTACCTCCGGGGCCTATAAATTGGGAAAGCCCTGGCATTTAGCCCTTTAAGAGCAGATCTAAGGGAGAACTGGCTGGCCCCTCTTAGATCTCTCCATGAGGCTGACTCACCCATGAGGATGCAAGTCGTTTGTAAAGCCCTGAAAATGTATGGAGTTTGCTTTGGCTTTATGTTTGTGAATAAAAAAAATGTAAAAGGACCAACTTGCCAGGACTGGAGTTTTGGGGCCTGCTTCGGTGGTTCCTTTTATGAGAGCAAGGCCATCTCCTCACACATGATGGAGAATGCAGGTACCTTGAACCTGGGAAGGCTCTCTCCAACTGCAATGCACCGTAAGCCGGCCCGAGAATCAGAATCCCATCCTGAAATGGCTTGTGGAGAACCGCTCCAGAGATGGAGCAACAGAGAAAGCAGCAAGAGCAGCAGCAAGTGCTGTGAGTTCTGGGTTCCCCAAGATGGGGCCAGGGGATGACTTTGAAGCATTTTTAGAGATGTTTGAGCATATAGCTATAGGTCCAAAGAACAATGGGTCCTCAAGCTGCTGGTCACCTGCCTCATGGGGAGTCATAAGTAGCCTACCAGGCAATAGACAGAACCCAGGCAAAGGACTTGGAGGCTATTCTTGACTGGTTAGGACTCATGGATGAGGGTTTTGGGCAGGAACTGTGGGCCTTGTGTTTCATCCCAGGGGGCCTGGCCTCGCACAATAGTTCAGAGACTGTTGGACTGCTGCTCTTGGTGGCTGAAGCTGTACAACCACATGGCTGAGCAAATTGTGGAAATTGTGGCATTGGAACAATTCTTCAACATCCTGCCTCCAACATCCCATGAATGGTTCCAGCGCCATCACAAAAGCAACCTGGGCAAAGCTGTACAACTCATGGAAAATGTGCTGGAAGCAGGGCTGGAAGGAGTTTTACCACTAGTGGGTCCTACCCAAACAGGGCTAACCAACAAGACAGGCTCCACCTCATGGGATCACCCTTTCTACAGGTTACAAAGGAGGCCCCCATGACTCTAGGGGAAACCAGGAGGACCAGACCATAGCTACCGACCTGCGGGAGAGGAGGCTTGACCGTTGCCACTCTGCCAAAAAAGGGGGGAATGGGGATGGGGTAGGCAGGATCCTTTGCCCCCACACCAAAAGCAGCTGGTGGCTGCAGCAAAGGGTGAGCACAGACCTGGCCACGATCATCCATGCTTTTATTACCTTGAGATTGGATTACTGTAACGTGCTCTACGTGGGGCTACCCTTGGTGACGGTCTGGAGACTGCAGCTGGTGCAGAATGCAGCAGCTCATCTCCTTAGGGGGACAAGTTGCCATGAGCACATTACACTAATGCTCTGTTCCCTGTACTGGCTGCCAATAATCTACCGGGCCCAATTCAAGGTGTTGGTTTTGACCCCTAAAGCCCTAAACAGCCTGGGCCCCACCTGTCTGCAGGATTGCCTCACCCTCCAGGTCGACTATGAGGAGGGCGTTCTTGGTGGCTGCACGGCAGCTGTGCAACTGCCTCCCGCTGAAGGTCCGCCTGTCCTTAGACCTCCCCTCTTTCCGTAGACAGTGTAAGACCTGTCTGTTCTGCTGGGCCTTTGGTTAGGGAGACGGGTGGGGAGATGGGTGAGGGGTGGGGGCTGGGAGCGGGGTTTAGCTATGCCATAGGATATGTTTTGTATTGTTTTTTATATTTTTATTGTTACTGGCATTTTATTATTTATTGTTGTATCTAACTTATATTTTATTATTTTGTTTGTTGTGATCCACCCTGAGCTGATGTGGCAGGAGGGGGCGACCAAGAAATCTAACAAATACATATAAATAAATAAATAAATAAATAAATAAATAAAACCAAATGAGAGAGGAGGGAGGTGGGCCAAACCTTCCCGCTACTGGTCCTCCACTAAAGTGTTTTACCTGTGGGCTTGAGGGGAACAGGGCCTGTTTCTGCCCACAAAGGGAGTGTGACATTGTGCAGGCCTGCACTTCAGACATTCTTCCTGAACAGAAGGCATTGGAGGCCTGGATCCTGCCCTGTGACAGTAAATGGGGTCCATCTCTGGAGATTGGTATATTCAGGGTTCAACCAATCTGGGTTCCTGCCAGGGAATTCAACTCAACAAACACAGTCATGTGGATGTGAAAGCCTACCCCACTACTCTAGTCACTCTTGCAGGAGGGGGGCAGACAACCGAAATATGGGTTATGCTAGCTAAGCACTTGCCCTACCCAGTGGTGCTGGGGTGGGCTTGGGATCCCTTAGGAGCACTGATCCAAGGGGTCTGACCCTACTCAAGAACAGTCAAACCCAGGACAGAGCATGGGAGAAGTACTCCCATTTCATCACCTTGAGTTGTTCTCCCCTCCATCAACTGGACCAAGGACTTGGGGAGAATGACTACAGTAAAGGAGGGCCCTGTTAGCTCAAGGGGAAAGAGGGTCAGAAGGTGGTGCCCTGGCCCCACCCCAAGGGCCTATATATACTCAGGCTTGGGAAAGCCCTTTTAGTCAGTCCCTATCTCTGAGAGCAGATGTAAGGGAGAACTGTCTGGCCCTTTAGAGTTCTCCATGGGGCTGACTCATTCAGGAGGCTGTGAGCCCGTAAGCTGGGCTGGTTGTAAAGCCCTGAAAAATTATGGACTATGCTTTGGCTTTTTTTTTGTGAATAACAAGACGTGTAAAAGGACATGTTTGCCAGGACTGGAGTTTTGGGGCCTGCTCCGGTGGTTACTTTCCACAAGTGCAAGGCCATCTCCTCACACAAGGTTTCTCAGGGCCGGCCTTAAAATTTGTGGGAAAATAAAACAGAATGCAAGACCCCTAATGCCCCCTCCTCTGTGGCTGTGACCTCTCTGGGACACCCTCCATGGGGCACTTGAGATGGGTCTGTTTGGTGAAAACAGGGCCACTGTGGGGTGACCTACAAGCAGAGAAAATGGTGGGGCCCTGGGAAGTTGCCTCAGGTCACCCTGTATTAAGGTCGGTCCTGGGGTTTCTTGTTGCTGTGCAGAAAAAGGAAAGGAGGGAATGAGCCACTTTGAGAGAAAGAGAGAGAGAGAGTGAGAGAGAGAGACTAGAAGGATTATTAATTATTATTATTATTATTATTATTAGCACAATGTACCTGGTGCTTTACAAAGTAATAGAATAGACACAGTCCCTGCCCTAGGACTTACAATCTGAGAGATGGGAGGGAGGAAAGGAAGATGAAGGAAGGGGAACAGAGGGAGAGACAAGGGGTGTAACATTCACGAAGTTGCGAGGTCTCGGGTGTATGTGCTTGGCTTGGTTACATCGAGAATGACAGCTGGGTGGTCCATGCGGTGGGGATATGAGTACAAAGACCGGTAACAGATTGTACTGGATGGTAGGTATCAGCAGGAGTTAGGAGAGGGGAGCGAGGAGTCGAGGAGGGCAGAGCGGAAGAGGTGGGTCTTGAGGAGGGATTTGAAGGTACAAAGGGAGGGGGCTGTGGGCAGAGATGGGGTTCCAGGTGTGTTTGGGGCAGCTAGGGAGAAGGGACGAAGGGGGTTAGGGGAGATGGGGAGGTGTGGGAGGGTGAGAGAGGGGACAGAGGAGGAGTGGAGTTCACGGACTGGAGTACGGAGGGAAATTAGCGCAGAGCAGGGGCGTAGCTATCATAGGGACAGACGGGACATATGTCCCGGGGCCCACCATGGTTGGGGGCCCACAAAGTCCCGTCCGTCCCTGATAGCAGTAAGCCGGTTTAAAAAAAATTTTTTGGGGGGGTGATCATTGCCAGTGGAGCAGGCAGCGGCCCGGCTGAGAGGGAGGGAGGTGGCCCCCCCCCCGGCCCGGCCACGGGGCCCCGGGCTGGGCCGGGGGGGGCCCCACCTCCCTCCCTCCCTCCCTCTCAGCCGGGCCGCTTCCCGAAGGTCTTATTATAATCCTCTTAGTTGTGCCTCGCGCGGCTGCTGCTTTGGCCTTCTGTTCTTAGCCCCGCCCCCTCCCACCACGTGATGACTCGCCGTGCGCTGGAGCCTGTGCAAACCAGGTCCACCATTGCGCATGCGCCGCCCGGCATCCGACTACTACGACGAGAGAGCGGGCAGAGAAGAGCACGAGGCAGGCAGGCGGCCGGCAACTCATCTCACGAGCGGCAGCGGCAGCGGCGGGGGGAGGCAGAGGCGATCTCTGTCAGTCACAAGCGCAGAGAGGAGAGCAACCTGCCCTGGAGCCGCTCCAGGAGCAATTGTGTGTTTAACCCAAGCCCATATAATAGTGGCAGGAGCAGCGGCAGCGCCGAGCAAGGAGCAGTGTTTGCTGAAGAGACACGCAAAGCTCAGCTTTGGAGAGCAGGGGGGCTCCCTTCCCCTCGCTGGCTGCGCCCAGTCCTTCCCCCCTCGATTTCCAGGTCCACCCGCTTCCAGCAGCACCATCTCTTTTGCCTCTGGGCGGGTTGGCTTGGCAGGGGTCGCTTCTCTTCCTCAGTGTCTCTCCCCGCCCCCTCTCTGCGCTGGTGGATGCCGCAGACCCCGGAGCCCGAGAGGCCAGGAGGACGTGTTGGGTGCGTTACGTTTATTTTTTGTAGCTTTCTCTCCCTTTCCCAACCCCCGGTGGTGATTGCGAGGCGTACGGGGGTGGTGGCTGGATCCCTCACTGGGGCTCGTGTGCTGTTAAAGGTGTCTGTGTTTCTCTACCGTGTCTGTGCACGCACGCATGTTGGGCTGCTCGGCTTGATTTAATAATATCAATCCTGGACATTGGTGCTGGAGGGGGGGCGAGCGGCGCTTCTTTGAATGGGCTTTCCTTTATTTAATGTAGCCACTGCCTCCTTGCCCTCCTAGTAAGACGGGTACAGAGGAGAGGCGGGTACCTGGCGTGTGCTTGGCACAGGGGGCACCAGGGCTAAGTGACATAAGCAGGTGTAGGTGCATGGGCTTCAACCTTTGTGCCCCCCACCTCACTTTCTCTTCCAGGTAAAGCATTTGGTGCCTGTTTGTTGCTGATGGTTTCAGAGGAAGGTATTATGCTGGAGAGGCCTGTCAGGCTTGCTGTGTGTGTTGCTGGGGTGAGGGTGGCATGGCAGGGGGGTGAGTGAGCAACGCCAAGGATTTGGATAGGAAAGCTGGCCAGGGTCGTGGGAGCTATGAGAGTGACTGGAGACTAGGGCTGTACGGATTTTATTTTTGGAGGTGGGTGTTGTTACTCGTTCTTGTAAGCAGTTGGGATAACCATTGTGAAAGCACTGAGATTCCCCTCTCTCCTTTTGGATTTTTTTAAAATCATTAGAGTTTGCTTTAAAATTGATACTACGGACTTGGGGAGGGAGAGGGAAAGAGGTGAATGGGAAGGGGCAGCACTGGTGGGTGCCCTAAAACGAAAGCTCACGCCCGAGCATTGTGGCTTCCGGTTTCAAATCATGGCTGAGCGTGTGGGGTTTGAACAGCAACAACAAACTTCTCCTATCTCAGCACCGTGCTCAAGCCTGCAGCTCAAGAAAGCTGATACAGCCCAGGTGGTGACGCATGGGTACTGCGTTGATCCCCCAATCTGCCACTGGGGCATGTCTCACCTGGGATCCCAGTTCCCAGCCACTGACACGTTCTTGCCCATGTGTTTTATTAGAAAAAAAGAGAGAAAGGTAAAAGCTGGATTCTGCATGGTTCCTCCTGGATCCCAATGATTGTTTTTCACCAAGTCCCACAAATGTTACCATCTAACCATAGATCACACACCCCTGCACTAAATGCACCCCAAAATTCCAAAGTCCAGTGCTGCAGTGGCAAAACAAACAAACAAAACCTGGATCTGAAGCATGGTTTATAGTTTTTGTTTTCTACCCACTGTCCCACAAATTTCACTAACTACAGAATAATATACATAACACATGCTGAATGCATGCACTGCAAAAATCTGGAATCCAATGCATTGCAGTGCCACAGCAGTGAAAAAACGATCTGAGGCATGAATCCTCATGGATCTTGGTGGTATTTATCTAATTCCCCAAATGCCCGCCATCTAACTACAGAATGCCTCCCCCTGCACTGAATGTACTGCAAAAGTCCATTCTACTGGGGGTGCGGGGGGGAACGTTTTGTTTTTTGTTGTTTTGCTCGGTTCCACTAATTCCACCATCTAATCCTGCTACATTGCATGCACCCCCAAATTCTGGAAACCAATGCATCCCAGTACCACAGCAGTGAAAAAACATCCGATCCAGAACTTGGATTTTAATGTTTTTCACCTAACCTCATAAGTTGTTGTTGTTGTTATGATTATTAGCATTTGTATGGTGCTTTACAGAACAATAAGATAGATACGGTCCCTGCCTACGGCTTACAATCTACAGTGCCAGGTACATGACCGGCGCTATATAAATGTTTATAATAATAATAATAATAATAATTAATGAAAGGGGACATAGGGAGAGACAAGGGATGAGTTACATTCAGTTTATGCGCCCTGTGACCCCACCTCCCCCTACTGCTCCCTGTCCCACCCTACCTCCCCTGACCCTGTTCCCCCCCATCCTGCTGCTTCCTGGGACATCCCCTCAGCCACCCTGTGGGCACCATGAAACTCTGAGAGCTCCCCTCGCCCCTGCTGTCGGTCTCCCCAACCATGTCCTGGGAGGCCTCAGGGTCCAGAATGGCCTGTGTGGTGGGGATGGGGGGGCGGGGGCGGTGCCGGAGGGAGGGGGGGCACAGTCCATTTCTTGTCCCTGGGCCCATTCCAACCTAGCTACGCCCCTGGCGCAGAGAGGTAGGGGGGGAGCAAGGTTGTGACAAGCTTTATAGGTGAAGACTAGGAGCATGTGCAGGATTCGTTCAGGAAGGAGCCACTGAAGAGAGGAAAGATGGGGCTGCACGAAGAAAGGAGAGAAAGATCTGGAGAAGGTGCTATGTACAGGCCCTTGAGCAAGAGGATCCCAGAAGAGATTGTGTACCTGTGCCTGGAATCAGAAAGCAGCCCCAAGAGGAGAGACTGCCGGACCTTGTGTGTGAGTATCACATGGTTCCAGCTTGAGGAGTGAGCAGTGCAGAGACAGCACCATGCATAAACAGCGGCAAGTTGGACTCCTGAGCTATTGTCACAGACTGAGTGATCTGGGATGGAGTTCCTGTGAGGAAACACGTCTGGAGTTGGGGGACGGGCCTATTCCAGTTTGTACTGTTGTTATTGCCAACGAGAGGTACTCCTATACATGAAAATTACTTGGTACTCGTTTTTATTTTCCACATATTTTATCAAGTACCGAGGCTGAACACTTGAGCTGGTCCTTGAAAACATGAAAATACTCGCGAATACATTTTTTACTATTTGGTGCAGCCCTACTTCACAGGGAGACTAGTCCTAATAGACTTGCTTGGGTTCAGCACTCCTGAGGCCAAGGACACTCCCACGTGGGATACTTAGCCCCCGGGGTAGCTGCTTCCTGTGGGGCCCTCTCCCATCTCACCACATTTTCAGTAAATCACCACTACTAGAGGTGTGTGTGTTTGTGTCTGCGCACATGCATGTGTGTGTCTGTCTGTGCATGGAAAGGCCTGTGTAGGTACATGTGTGAATGTGAAAACTCATGACACCATTTCGTTTTTGTAAACAAACACTATACTGTCAGTTGTTAAAGGGGTGGAGCTATAGGGGATGGGGTCATGGCCCCCCCGCATTTTATGTTTGCTCTGGGACTCACAAATTCTAAGACTGTTCCTGGATTTGGCTAGCTCTAAAATTTTGTTTTAGATGTAGTAGATGAATGGCTGTCCTTTTCAGATTTTGTAGCATAATCGTCTTCCTTTGTTCACCCTGACATTTTCTTCACCAGCTGTTGGAAAAAGTGCTCCATATTCTGTCTGTCCCCTCATGAAATATAATAGTAGGCAAGATGTGGGGGAAAGCAGCTTTTCTGAGTGGGCAGTGGTGTTTAATGTTCATGCAGATGGAAAGGAAGGAATCGACTGCTCTTTTGATCTGAATCTACAAAGCAAAAAGTATCCTTTCTTCTTATTCTCTTCGTCAGAAACCATTCCCCGAACCGAGGTGAGCATCGGTGATTGAACTCTTTCCTTGTACCATGCTGACTTGCTACACTGGCTGTAACATAATGTTCTCTTGCACAGTTGTTGGTTGTTTCTTTTAAAGGAGTCTGAATAACGTGTCTAGACACTCCTGAATGCGATAAATGGGCCAACTATTTCAATTTACATCATCTGAAGATCTGGCTCAATTTGCCACATGTCATTGCAATTTCAAATTATCCAGGGTAGAAAAAGGAACAGAAAAAAAAAAGGGGGGGGGGGAAAGATGATACGTGGATAAATTGTTAGCCATTTTGATTGACAAAGCCAACTTGGCATCATCCGGGCCGATCTCATGCAAACTGTGTGCACCCCTGGCACGGAGCCTATGGCGCCCATGCAAACTGCACAGTTGTACGTGTGTGTGTGCACTCAGTGGCACCCACAGCCCCAGTCTCTTATGCTTCAACCAAATGTATTGCAACAAGCAGTAGATTTCAGGTAGATGAACAGGTCTTTATTTAAATTCCCTCCCTCTGTGATGCAGGCTGTAACTGCATTGCATTTGAACATTAGTGTTTGATCTTTCAGCCAGCTAGTTCCGCTAGCATGTATCAATAATAAGAAACGGCTCCTTTACTTGCCTAGGGATTACAAGGCTCTCTCGCTGCTGCAAGAGCAGCTACCCTTGCATCTCTGCCAATTAACTGTAATTTGCACATCAGCAGCACGTCAAAGAGAATGATAGAGGCAGGCAAGACAATACGGCGGTGAAAAGGAAGGGAAATGGAGTAAATATAGGATAACAGGAGAAAAAATCAGAGAAAAGAAGCACAAACAGAAAAGTATAGGAATATAAAGAGACAAAAGCAAAAAAATGACAAACAGAACCATTTCAGAGCCTAGAAAAGCTGCTCTTAAATTGGACGTTTGGAGCCCTGGGGTGTGATGTAGCTTGCTCTGTTCCACAAGGAAGAGACTACACATGCTTCCTGCCTTCATGCAGCTCCTAGCCCTTGCTGTTCAAACACCAGATTTTGCACTCATGCTGAGCGCTGCTCACTCAGAGAAGGAGTCTTGTTCAGTTCAATGGTCTTCCTTGGCAGAATCAGTCTACAGAGACCCTGGACCAGAGCAATGAACCCAAATTTCTCATGTAGTAGTGGGCAACATGAACCTTTAGGGCGTTTATAGACGAGACCAAAAAGGCGGCTGATCCTTTGATCAGCCGCCTTTCTTGGCGCTCGTCTACAAGCTGGGGCTGCTTTTTAATCCACATTGGAGGGGGCAGGCGATCCTGCCCCCTCTGACGCGGATTCCCGAAGTGCCGGCTTTACGCCGCACTTCCTGGTTCTGCGGGCGAGTGCGCATGCGCAGAAGGGCGCGCGTGCACACTAGCACTCTGAGCCGTGTCTGAACAGCAGACACGGCACGCAGAGACGCCGCGGGGGAAAAGCCGGCATTTGGCGATCTCGCTTGTAAGCGGGATCATCTATAAACACCTTCTGAGCACAGGGTTAAGCCTGATTAGATAGATTTAGGATTCTTTCTTTTTTTCTTGATTTTTATTAAAAGATGGTTTTATTCCCCTATATTGTGAAACCCTAAAGCATTCCCTGTTGTTTGGCAAAGTTCCATGGTTCTTCCAAAGGAAGATACAATTAGGAGTTATCCACATGATTAGATTATTAGCATCATTTATCATTTGCAATATACTAGCATCTTGCTGGGACTGGGGCTATGTCATGCTCAGCATTCAGTGCCGGCCGGGGCCAGAGAAGTTGGGGCCTTTTGCAGAATGGTGGCATGGGCCCCCGGCTAGCATAGGAATATTTGACAGACACATACCAACTCACCCATTAGGAAAAAAGAAAAATGGTACTGCAAAGGATCAGAAATGAAAAATGGTACAAATTAATGCTCAATGAAACCCACTTGGTCTAGGTTTCTCTGCATTACAGACCCTGGGGGCCACAACATTACACAGATGTTGTTACCGGTTTACTCCTGGCCCCCATGTGTTGGATTGTGTGTCAAATGCTGCAGCCTCCCTCCAGGAGAGGGCGCCCCATCTTTGAGGCTCTATGGCCCCCTAGTGTACACCAGTGCCTCTCACGCACATGTTTTTTTCTAGTTGATTCATGGACTGGGAGGGGGTGTCCAATGAGGCCCCCCAGCACATTGGGGCATGTGTGGTCACACAGGGGGGCAATTCAAAGTACGTATATACACCAAGCCTGTGTGTGCGCACCAAGTGCACACAGCCTGCCCATCAAGTGCAGAATGTGCATCGCATGTATGCCTTGCGCACAGATGTGTGCACAGCTTCTAAATAGTATTCATGCAATGTACGCTTGGCTTGCCGCATGGATGTACCTTCGGTTGTCCTAATGGTTTTCACTTGTCCTCCCTGTCCACATCCGCCTTGCCCCCTCCCTTCATACCTTCAAATCTCTCCTTAAAACTCACCTCTTTCGCTCTGCTCTGTCTGACTCTTTATCCTGCTGAGCCACTATATCCTATACCTATTGTCTGTTTACCCTTATCCTTGCCACATGGACCTGCCTGCTGTCATTCTCATTGTAACCAAGCCAAGTACGTGCACTTGAGACCTCGCATCTTCATGAATGTTAGACCCCTTGTCTCTCCCTCTGTTCCCCTTCCTAAGTATCTCCCCCAGCTCCTGTCTCTCAGATTGTAAGCCCTAGGGGCAGGGACCGTGTCTATTTTATTACTTTGTAAAGTACCAGGTACACTGCTGGTGCTATATAAATGTTTGTTAATAATAACAATAATAATAATAACAATAATAACAATTGTCTAGGTTTGGTCCTGTTGGAATGAACAAATGAGTGAATGAATGAATACAAATAATACAATGCTTACCACGCACCACTTTCATCCTGGAAATGTGCATGCGCAAAATCCCACTTGGCACAGGCACATTACCAGCCTGACCGTGGTACATGGTAAGTGGCACATGGTAAATTGGTATACATTAAACGGGAAAGGTATTCCGAGAAAAATTTCTCAACCAAGAAATATCAAGAAACGGGCATTTTTCTCAATGATCATTTCTCACTTAAAATGAGTTGAGAACCATGATTCTTGATGATAACTGAGAAAAACCCAAGATCAAGTTTCAGTCCCGGCTGAGACTTCCAATCTTTGGGCACTTTCACACATGCAGGAATCCAGCTCGGTCAATTGCCTTTGTAAGTGTGCATAAAAGCTTCAGTCACGTGCCTCTGGGCATTCCCACATGATCAAACACATGCCTGATTTGCACATGCATCTCCTCTTCAGACCTTCAAAAGGTGCAATCCTGCATGTGTGAAAGTACCCCTTTTTCTCAAGTATTTTCTCAAGTAATGTGTAATACCTGAATAAAGACTGCCGGTCGGACTAGACTAGTATATCAAATTCTTAAGCGTACTGTATTCTGTTACGGCAACTAGACAAATACTATTATTATGGCATGGTCATCAAGCATACAGAAAAGGTGAGCATTGTACCAGGTATTGTAAGTTCTGCATTTGTAAATTTGAGAACATTTAAAAAATGTAACAAGCTTTGTCTCTCCCAAGCTCGTATTGAAATTAATTTCTTCCACTGAGTTTCCAGCTTGCGAAAGAGGCAGAGGCGCGCAAGCTGATGGATAAAATAGAATCCATCTTTGAAGAACTAACTTTGCTAGTTTACAAGATTCCAGGCAACACAGTCAATAGAATACAGATCTTGGTTTGTTTTTATTGTTGTTTTTACAAAATAGAGCAAATGCTGCCATTTGTTCTTTTTCAATTGCTTTCCTTTCCGTCTGTTTTTGAGTGAATGTCTGGTATTAAGGAACATTAAAAAACAACATGAGAGACAATGGCTTGTAATACAAGCTTTTCCCATGTCCTGCTGTTCTTCTCCGCTCTGATCTGAAAGCACCAGTAATCTCAAAGGATCATATACCATGCAATTCACCCCACGCTAGGCAATTTGATTTATTCAAGACACAGGTCTGCAAAACAGACACTTTAAACTAATTTGGTGTTTTATAATATGGCATTTCAAATGTAGTGCTTGCTGATCAATACAAATGCGTTTGGCCTGTGTGTGCATGTAAAAACAATGTTTTTTGTTTTAAATTTAGCAATAAAAGCAGTAAGGATAACTTGACATTTACACATGATTTCTGAACACGCCATGTTGAGAAGCCATGTCCCGACAGAGAAACTAGACTTATTGACATAACAGTAAACGTGTAGCAAACCGTTTCCATAATGTTTCTGACTGCCCAATTATTCCACTCATAGCTCAGCGGAAATTTGGCACTGACATTTAAATCATCTGCTTGTCATGCAGAAAAGATTAAAAATATTAAAAGACGGACCAGACTTGTCTGCCAGCCTAGCACATCAATTAAAGAACCACTTCTGACAAAAACATGTAAAGGAAAATATCAAGGTGGCTTGTCCACAAAACAGAATCTGGTGACCAGCCAATGGAGCCAACCTCATGCACCCGTGGATCCCGCATGCAGCTGTGCATATGCGCACCCGTGCATGCTCGCACCCGTGCAGAAATGGGTGAGGAAACGACATGAATCCCCATTGCCAGCATATTGTGCTGCATGGGAACCGTGCACACGTGTGCTCGTGGGGGTGGGAGGGGGATCCATGAGGCATGGGATCAGCCCCATTGGAAGGAGGCCCCAGTGAGAAATGCTCATATGGGCTATAAAAGCAGCAGATAGATTTCAAGTTGTGAAGGCAGTCGGGTGTCAGGTAATATTTGATTCCCTGCAATTCCCATTCGCAGTGGGAAGCAACCTGTTTAAATTATTTTTTTTCTCTTCTCTCCTGCTGATGGTATAGTCTTGTTATCTAAACACTGTCTCTCCAAATTCAAAGCAAGTGGCGTACAGGTATTTCATGCTGCTTTTAACCCTACCGCCAGTCTAGGTGAAATGAACAACATCCAAATCCTGAGAGAAGAATTATTGGGAGGGATTGAGTAAAGCAGAACATATTTTGGCATGTAAGCCATAAAAGCGTGTGCAAAACTGTGGAATAATTTATCAGGGACTCTGTGACATGGAAAAAAATGAATGGATTTATTATTTAGTATTATTATTTAGTATTATAAAAGAAGGCTTACAAAGTAGGCTTTCACTTCAAACAAAAAGCCAAAAAAGAACTGTGGAGTGTAGAAGATGAAGTCAGCCCACCACCCAGGGTCATTTTGTTCAGATTTATTTATTTATTTATTTATTTTACAGATTTGTATCCCGCCCCCTCCTGCAATGCAGCTTGGGGCGGCTCACAACAATAATAAAACATTAAAATTCAATTTTAAAATATAAATATAAAATACATCATATAAAACAGGGCTAGCAAGACAAATAAATAAATGGGTGGGGGATTAAAAACATCCCTCCCCACCCTCCCTCCCAAAGGCCTGGGCAAACAGCCAGGTCTTACAGTTCCGCCGAAATGTTAAAAGGCTTGGGGCCAGGCGAGCTTCCTCCGG
>QEPC01008296.1:1484397-1516854 GCA_003113815.1 Sphenodon punctatus | reverse complement strand
TGAGACCTCGCATCTTCATGAATGTTAGACCCCTTGTCTCTCCCTCTGTTCCCCTTCCTAAGTCTCTCCCCCAGCTCCTGTCTCTCAGATTGTAAGCCCTAGGGGCAGGGACCCTGTCTATTTTATTACTTTGTAAAGTGCCAGGAACACTGCTGGTGCTATATAAATGTTTGTTAATAATAATAATACCCGGCCAATCTCGGGGCAATGGGCCTACGTGAGGCGGCTGTCTGCCTGAATGGCCTCCATGAGCCCAGTGGCCAGAGTGGCTCCCAGAGCGAGTACAGCCATCTTGGCTCCCTGACCCTGCCTCTCACCCAGCCCTTAAAGGAGTGCGCACAGCATCTAAACATGCATTGGCCCCGTGCAGGACCCCTGCAGGGAGAACAGAGGCCAGCATCCTCAGAAGAGCCGGGGGGAAGAAGGAGCAGCAGTGCCCACCAGCTCCTGACCTGAACTGCCTGCTTTACGGTCCTTTCATCCATGCCTTTCCATTCTCCTTTCCCTTTTCAGTCTGGCTGCTTAATAACATTTGCCTTTTGTTCCCAGACGTCAGAGTTGGGTGGGTGTCCCAGGGTCCCTGGAGCTGCTGTTTTTCTGGCCGTATCTGCCACCCTGGGGGGCGTGTGTGGCTTGGCAGGGGCTGGCCCAGCTCCTGGGGCAGTGGCTAGTAAGGGCTTAATGGCTGCTGTTGAATCCCATTGCCACGGTTGCCAGAGCTGAGGCTCCTGGCAAGGGTCAGATTCCTGGGTGGGGCATGGAGTAGTGAGCGGTGTGGGTCATGCCACGGTGTTGGTCTGCCTGTCTCTGTGTTCCTGACCCAGGGCCTTTCCAGGACAGGGGAAATGTGTGTTTGCTGCCCGTGCACATGGTTCACTTGTGTGCCAGGCTGGCTGTGTGAAGGCCGCCAAACCCATGGGGGGGTGTGGTTCCTCTTTGGGGCACCCATGCGGCTGTTCTGGAGCTCCGAGCCACTCCCATGTGTCTGCAAACACTAACTGTGGTGCTTGTATTACATAGTCTAGCTTAGTCTGAGGGTTCCCTCATCATCTGGTGCTGGGGGCAGGGCTGACATTACTACAGGATGACCTGGGGCAGCTGCCCTGGGCCCCGCTCTTTCTGAGGACCCCACACTGGCCTCTATTTTCACCAGGACAGGTTGTGGGGCCACCACTCGCTCTCAGTGGGGCCACAAGCATGACCACCTTCAGGGCACTGCAGAGGTTGCCTCCAAGGGGGAGGGTCCAGTCCACACCCCCTCCCTTCCCCATTGTATCTTTGTCCTGGGCCCCACAAATCCTAAGGCCGGCTCTGGCTCAGGGATGCTACCAAAATCTGGAATTAGGCAACCTCCAGAATTCATTTCTGTTTGGTTTTATGGCACCTCATCTTGCCGAGTGTTGACAGAAATAATGTAGGGTTAGTAGAGATCTCTTCCAAGTTCCTGCTTCTCCCCAGGAAGAGATTTAGTGAAGTTTCATAGTGAATCAAAGAAATCTGCTGTTGGCTTCAGAGAGTCGGTGCACTTTGCAACCATAACCAAGGCCTTTATTTTTGTGCTGAACTGTCCTGTTTAACATGTCTTTTCTCTAGACAAAAAAAAAATAGAAGCACAACCTTTCAACAGCCACCCAAAAAACCTCACCCCACTCCCTGAACTGCCATGATCCTACACAATGTGAACAAGTGGAAATAATATCTCTTTAAATCAAACTCTATGTAATCTCTGTTTTTATAAAGGTGACATCTTTACCTCTTGGTCCATGCAGAACATTTGTTCAAAATTATTTTAAGCGAGTTCATATTAAGCACTCAGTAATTTAAGATCCATTTCAAGAACATAACGAGTTTATTTTCTGCATACATGAATCAGTACTTTTATTCTCATGCAGTTTATCACATTGGAGGCGATCTAATGCCCCACGTACACTGCGCTCATCCTTCACCTGCGTAGGGGCGTGCAGACTGCAGACATCTCCATAGGGAGCGCATTGTGCCATGCGGATCCCGTGCAGGACCTGCGCTGATCTCACACAGATCCCACTTGGGATTGCGGCCATTGTGTATATTACTGGTTTATAGAAGGTGCTGTAATTTCACATTCTTCTGCACAGTCTAACATATTACATGGGATTATCATGCCCATGTATGTTAGGCAGCTGTTACTACCATTGGGCTTTGTTTCTTAGGGTATTTTCAGACGTTACGAGATCACAGTAAACCACGGTGAATACCCACCTGTGGTCACTGTGACTCGCACGTCTGTTTGGCGGCCGCCAGATGTTCCCCATGCTCAATCCCCACATGGGGTCATTTTCAATGACCCCGGGCTAGCCGCACCAATTCCCCGGGAAGTGTGGTGAAAATGAATCCCGGCGTGGATCAAAGAAAAGAAACGTCTGGTCGGTCGCCATGGCCCGGACTCACCAGTGGGAGTCCAGGCCATGGCGAATTGGGCCAGACGCTGCGGCGGAATTGACCCCGCCGCCCGCCCGTCTCCTCAGAGGGCGGGCGGTGGGGAGCGTGGAGGGGGCAGGGCCGTGCGGCCACACATTGCACCGCGCGGCCCCGCCCTCCCCGATTCCCCACTGGGATCCCCCGGCACGTCTGTTATGGCATGACGGGGTCATCCCGGCAGGGGATCAATAGATTGATTTTGTGACGGGGCCAAGTGGCCCCGCCACGTCTGAAAACACCTTTAGATGAATGCATATATAAGGCCCACACTTTGGGTGTTAACGAACGAGACAGCAGCTCACAATACCCCCCATCTGTTGCATATCCACTTACCCATGTATTAGGTGGCTGTCAGATGTTCTCTTGCAGCCCCAAACCATGGCATGGTCTGGATCACCCAATGTGGCCATCTCCCGTCTATTAGGGTGTGTGCAGCCTTTGCCCACATACTGGTCAGCCAAGACCATAGAGTCTAGGGCAAAGAGTCTAGAGCACTTGCTCTGCTCTCACTCTCACTGGTGCTTTGACTGTTTACTTTTGCTCCTCCAAAGTGCTCCAAAAAAGCAGAAGAAAACAACAACCAACAGAGGAAAAGACACAGTGGGGGCAGCTTCCTGTACCCAGAGTTAGCTGTGGCTGTGAGTCATGGGGGGAGGGGGCAAGCATGGCGCCTGCCAATTTATTTGGTTCACTCGCTAAACCATGCGAGTGGGGGCTGCATGGACTGAACACAGACTCCAGTGGGCTATTGTCTCATTTGTTAACACCCTTTGTCCAAGAAAACCCGGGAGAAAAACAAAACAAATTCAAACAGCAACAACTAAAATTTGTTGTACTTACTAGAGAAAATTTCGGTGACACGATTTGGGAGCTCCACAGACTCAAAATAAAATCACAGTCCTTTATCCCTTTTCAGAATATAGCATCTTAATCCAAATAATATCAGAGAGGTTAAAACTGAGTTGTTCATTTGGTAAAGATTTATCTATTTCATAAACTTGTAAATAACACAGATTTCAGTTCACAGGATCTTGCATGATTAGAGTGTCAAAAAATCATCATACAAATGCAGCTTTGTCAGAGACAGCAGTGTTGTTAAATGCTCCTCATATATCCCATACCCATAAAAGGCAAGGGGTGATCTGTATAAACTGAGAGCAAATAAAGCTAATTGCTTGGGAAGACTATAGAAAATATTAGTTTGGGAGTGCAGATAGTTATGTTCAGAGAATCTCACCCAATTGGATGGCAAAGTTCCAGGATGCTAGAAGGTGTGTGTGGAGGGGGGGAGGGGGACATCAAAGTGAGAGAGGGCATCAGGCATTCTTTAAACACCCCCTTGGCCATTTAAAAAAAAAAGAAAAGAAAAGAAGTAGCTAGAACCAAACAGCACAGCAGTTAAATAATGTGCCTTAGCAAAGGCTATAAGGAGATTTGCACTGTCAAGTCTGCTGATATGTATTTAAAACCTTTAGAGTTCTTAAGTTTTAATGAGGTTTAAGTGTTACAGTGCGTATGCGGGGCGGGGGATGGAGAGTGTATGATGATTTTTACACCCATATAATTAGACATTGCATTTCAAACACTGAGTTATCCAATGCTTGTAAACTACACTCATAATCTTTTCATCTAGTTTGCATAATTGCATAATGGAGGAATAACAGTTTAAAAATTTTGAATAGGCACTTACTGGAATTACAGTTAATCCTGATACAGTCTAGATGGGGAAGAATAGATGAAAAATGAAAATTTATCCTTCAAGGTAATAGCTGCTGACATCCAATAAAATCACAGTCCACCCTTCCGGGGACAGACACATGCAAATATGGCCACTGCATCTCATTATTCTTTACGTGTTGCTGTAACCCAGATATACTGCGATAAAACTTTATAAAATAGAAAGGACGGTATAGGGTAAAAAAATATGGCCAATTTCAAACAAAGCTACATTGTGACAAATCTAAGTTGAAAAATCAGGTTGAACTGTCAAAGGTGCTTGATTTAGGCCGGCCACAACTTCCTGCCCATCTGTGAAAGAACAGATTGTTTTTTATCAGCATAATTAAAAAGTGCTCCGTCACAATGGGCGAAGAGCGATCCAAGCCCCGATCACACACCTTGGACCATTTTATATACACTCTCTCAAAGGCCATCCATTATTTTTAAGCTAAGTAGCAAAATATTAAATTGCCTTTTTAAAAAAATCACAGCAGAAAAATGACTATTTAATGGTGTGTTAATTTCTAGAAAATACCCTTTTATTTGGAAAGTTGAGAGAGGTCAGTTTCTTTTCAACTCATTTCTCACTGAAGAGTAAACTGCTGTTATTTCTTTGCTGTCAGTATTACAGCTAATCTCTGGCAGGGACTTCTCGTTCATTTGCAGTTTTTGTTAATAGCTACTGGACAGAAAACAGATTGCCATGCACTGGGCAGCATCATTTCTTCTTTCTTACTAGGAACAGTTTTTAAAAATCGTACAAGCAAATACAGGGGAGCTATGTCTCTTCAGTGCCTTTGAGGAGCATCAAGAATGAAATAAAATAAGAAGACCTAGATTTTGTTTCCATGTAGCTGAGTTTGTCATGTGTCGTCAACCGCATCAGAAAAGTGGTTGCAAACAGCCAAGGGACAGGGCCTACACACCTCTTTCTACAGAAAGTGTTCCTGAAGGAGGAGGCTTCATCCTTTGTCATTTTGTGATTCAAACATTTTATCAGCTTGCAGTAACCCTACATGGCCACTAGAGGGCACTCTAAGAAAGTAATCAAAAATCATCTTTCATTCTCTCTCATATATATATATATATATATATATATATATATATATATATATATATATATATATACATTTTTCCTCCTCAAAATCTAATTAACAGGATAATAATTCAGTGACCTACCTTTCTTCATAATGGACTAGGGATGTGAGTTTGTCTTAGTATTTGAAAACATTTGCAATATAGCTCTGAAATTACCATCTGGCCAACTACTGCAAACACTGCTCGTTATTAGTCTTTAAAATAATATTATAAAAGAGTCTCCTCTGTGAACCTGCACAACTTTCTTTTATTAGTCAAGGAATTTCCGTTCTCTCCCACAGGATGCTGTTGCTGGTGTTTTAAAATCACGAGCCAAAGGACGGAATTTGGCACTTATAAGACAAAACAGTAACCTATTATTCAAAACCTGGAAAGCACATTATTTATTTATTTATTTATTTATTTTCTGTAAAAGAGTTTGTGTTATTTGTGTCCACGTGGCTGTTTGCTGAGGGCCGCAGACTTTGGGCATTGAAGGGATTTTTTTAAAAAAAAACAAACACAAAAATACCAGAGAGAGAGAGAAAGAGAGAGAAAGAGAGAGAGAAGGCAGATTTGACTATACATTAAGTTGTTCAAAAGAGAAGACTAAGAACATTCTTTGGCTGATAAATAATAGACAATGCTTCATGTGAGAATATTAGAACCACTCTGACCGTGTGTGTGCATGGTATGCAAATTGGCAGAGCTAAAATTAGTTATGACCTAGATATAAATGTCTAGAACAGTGTCTGTTTGTACACTCTAGGGTCATGCGTACTGCAGCATAGACCCATAAGCGTGGTCTAGGTCGGTAGCTACTGACAGGGAGACTACGTGGGTACCAACCAGTTCTTTGGAATGAAACGGATAAAACACATTCGTTGACTTAGCAATGCCACTGAAGTACTGGGCTTCTCTTTTTAGAACACACAATTGTACAAAAAAAAAACCAACAAAAAAAAGATTACGATGGATTATGTTACACTGTGTAAGAATGGCAAAAATAAACCCCAAAAGAATAAAATTAAATTTCTTAAAATAATGACATATATATATGTGCACATATACATATGCACATATATATACTGTACTTTCATTGTACTTTCAGTGGTAAACAGGCTGTTCAATAAATGTCTGCAAGCAAAACAATAATACCAATAATAAAAGAATGGTTGAGATGTTAGCATCTGGAGAAGGGGAGGGTCGGTTACCTAGGTTGACAGTCAATTTAACTCGTCCTGCGTCCAACTCCAAACGGAGGGTGTCAGCAGATTCCCTAGAAGTAGTTGCCATTAAAATGCCATAAGCGCGTTGGGACCTGAACCGTAATGACACGTCTTCTGCCTCTGTATGCATCACCACGGGGAGCTGAATTTTCATAAACATGCTTCCATCGTAGCTTAAAACTGTCGCCTCTGAAAAAGTACAAGCAAAAACAGTATAGTTACAAAAAGGTTATACTGTGCTATTGCACCTGCTTAGGGAGAATAAAACAGTCGGCCCAAGGTCATAGGGTGTAGAATGGGAGTGAAGAACCTCAGTCCTAGGGGTCAAATGCAGCCCATAGCTAGGTTTTGTTTTATGTAGTCCCTTTTCAGTTCCTGGATTCAGTTCCAAGTATTGACAAAGTGAGCTTAGGGCAAGGGAACAGAGATGAGGGCATGCACACAAGATAGGAGACAGATCTATGATGAGTTTCCCCATTGACGGTATTGAGGAAAATGCAGTGAACCTAGGTCCCTGTCTATGGTACCCATCCATGATCTGGAGCCTCCGCTTCCTGAGCATCTCCCATAAGCATCCTCATGCTCAACTTCTATGCAGCCCTTGGCGCTTGTAATAATTTCCAGAGTGGTCCCCGGAGGGAAAGGTTTCCCCACCCCTGGTGTAGAACAACAGTGCACAGAATAAAGAGTCTGAGGTGGTTTCAAATCAAAAATCCCTCATGGTTCTGAGTAAAACAAGTAAGCTTTTTTACAGTCATTTTAATGAACTCAGTATTCACCCATCTTAAGGCCCCATTTCCACAGAGATTTTTGCAAGGAAGTGACTTATTTTACGCATGCATGTGTAACATCTTGTTCTTGTAACCACTAGAATATAATAATGTGAATTTTAATTATTAATTATATTATTGTTAATAATATTATTAATGTTATTAATTATATTAATATTATTAATATTATTAATATTATACCAGCAATGTACCTGGCATTGTATAACCATTAGTTTGACACAGATCTCTGCCTCAGGTGGCTTACAATCTAGAAAAGACAATGGCGGAGACACAAAGGAGTAGGGAACACAGTGAGAGACAGGAATACATTCAGAGCCACCTTTAGAATTTGCGGGGCCCAGGGCTAATGTGGGACCCCCATAGCCCTGCCTTCCATAGCTATACCCCATTAACCCCTTTCTACAGGGCTCTCTGCCAGTAGGTGAGGAGTGAGTGGTGGGCCCTGCAGGAAGCAGCCACCCTGGGGGCTAAGAGTTGCAGGTTGGGAGAGGGTTCTGCAGAAATAGCCTGTCCCAGGACTTCAGGGACTTGTCTCCCTGTGAGGCCCCCTCTGACCACTGGGCCCGGGACATGGGCTCTATTGGTTCTGTGTAAGGCCAGCCTTAGATACAGTCACAAAGCTAAGAAATCACAGGTTAACGTACTTAGTGGTGATGAAACTTCACATTCAAAATTACTTGTTTTTTATTGAGTATCTCAGTATTCGACTCTGTTTTCCCAAGTAACCGAGGAATCGACCTGGTACTGTTTCCAGTACTCGGGTAAATCCTCAGATGGGCAACATATGGGGCTTTTCCTGCAACATACGGGGCTTTTCTTGGTCCTATATAAGGAAAATCAGTACTCGGTAAATACTTGGTACTCGGTTATATTTTTAAAGAGTATTTTACTGAGTACTGAGAATTTGGCCGAGTTACGGAGGACGGGTCGAACACTTAGAGATGATCCTTGGAAACTTGGAAATACTCAATTTTAATTTATTTTTTTTACGATTTGGTGCAGCCCTAGTGCTTAGCTTAGTTGCAGGGAGATGGAAACTCTGAATAATAGAACAGTAGAGAAAGCATCAGTGAATAATCTAGGGGGATGAGGAGGTCAGGAAGAAAGCCACATTCAGGACATTTTTAAACGTGCAAGATTTCTACTGCAAATAAGAAATGTGGCTTAGGGAAACCCCCACGGCGTGCTGGATTTAGATGCTCCTAAGTCACCTGGGGGCTGTTGGAAGAAGTTTTGAGACACAAACTAGGTAAGTTCCCAGTAGCCGAGGTCTTACCAGACTGCATCTCAAAACTTCAGAGAGTTGCCCGGCACCTCTGTTTCCAACAGCGCCCAGGCAACTTCCAGTCCAGTTGTTAGGGGTACAAGAGCTACAAGAGCAGTCCCACACCGAAGGTCATCACAGGGACTGGAGATATCCAAGGTGCCCACTCTAGGACTCTCTCGTACACCCACCCACTCCAGGGAAGAGGTAAGGGAGGTGCAGACTTGGTAGTGGTACAGTGGTAGGGCACGGGCCCCAGGACCCAAGGAATGAGGGGGTGGGGGAAGAGGACAGGGTACTCTCACCAGATAGCAGGGTCCCAGGAAAAGGGGACAGGAACACAGAACCTTACACACAAGCACTCTTTATCCCACGTCACTACTCCACGCACTCACCTTTCTCTCTCTCTCTCTCTCTCTCTCTCTCTCTTTGTCTCTACAATCCGTCACCCACACGCCTTCACACAACAAGTCTCAATAATTCGCAAGGGGCCAGTCTCACGGCACAAGGACCGATCACCAGCACTGGCTTCTGTCTGTCAGGGGTTTAAATAGCCTTGTCACCTGATTGGGCTCGCAAGCGCGCGGAGCGCCGCACTCCTACTTCCGGTACTGAGCCTCACATGCGCCCTGGCCTCCCTGTTGCCTGGCAACCCCCCGAGGCTTCCTTCTCCCATGTGCGCCTTGCGTTCCCTGCTCCTGGGGCGGGCGGGGCTGCCCCAGCTGATGTGATTGTGGAGCGCCGCCGGGGGTGAGTTCCCGCAGCGTGCCTGCGCCGCCACCTGCTATACCTTCTCCCGACCCTATCCCTGACAACAGTGAGGAGCATCTAACCCCACGGGGGTTCACCAAGCTGCAATTTTAACTTGTGGGAAAAATCCCACACACTTAAAAGTGCCCTCAGACAACTATTATATTACCGTCTTGAAACCTCTTGTCAGTGTTGAAAATTTAATAATGTAAAAGTTGTTTTCTGTTTTCTGTTTAGTTCTGTTTAGTTTTCCCACAAGTTATTATACACATTATGATAATCATCAAGTTATTATAGCAAAATGGTCAATTTTAGCTGGCTATATTCGGGTTCTTGAAAAATCTAAATTTCAAGTGTTAACACCCACAATATACTATATACTACTATGGTGGTTAAATGTTCAGATTTCAGCATCCAGAAAGGTTTGTGTTTTGGCTACAGAGCACCACAAATAAAGCAGAATTAGAGCTGATACTGTTATGTATTGATTAGGCGGTTTTGGCCACGATCAGAGACACAAGCAGGATGAGGTTTGGGCAACTCAGTTCAGCTAATTTCAGCCATAGGCCTCAGGCTGACACAAACCCAAACTAGGCCCGTGAGAATAAATTTGTCAAAATCACTTTCTAAGCAGAAAATGTATTTCCAAGGCCACAATAACAAATCCCAGACAGCCACTATCTCTGAGAACACAGAAAGAGGCCTGAGAAAACAAAGAGGGTTTGTAAGAAAGGGAGGTACCCTCCCCTACAACTAAACAGTAACTCCCTAAAACTCCCTAAAAGTCAAAGTAGCTTGGGTGACTGTGCTCCAAGTGATAGCATAATGAATAGTCAGCTTATTCTCTGCATCTGGCAGAGGGGACCCTGCAATATGAATTCCTAATAAATAAAACTATAAAAGGAAGAGCCCAGCCCCTTATCACTTGTCACTGACGCTAACAGCCACTAGCATTGCAGTGAGCCGCGTGGGTCTTTGATCCTAATCGTTGCTCTCAATGATCCAGAGACTCCCGGGCCAGCTGCCTGCTGGGTCCTCTTCCTCCTCTCTCCTGTGAACCAGCTTGCGTCTCTGACACGTAAAATATCCCTAGGTTGGGTTACTGGGGTTCACAACTAGTAACATACACTGCCATGTCCAGATGTTAAGTGTCTGTCCAATAAAACTGAGTTGTACCCACATACTTTGGCTTGTTAACTGGCAACCTTCGATCCCGTTTGGGGTAAACTGAGGCAGCAACCTCATTTATTTCCTAACAATACTAATATCTGTGGTGTATTCAACCATTTTGCATGCTTTGAATCAGGTCTGACCAAATCAGATACACTGTCCTGCTTAGAGTGCAGAGATCCCCGGCCGCAGTGAGCGAGCGCCTGGCTCCTGATGCTGATCCAGGGGATGGGGGGGTGGGGGGGAGAGCCCCTGCTCTTCTGTGAATTCTCTTGTGTGTTAGGGTGCCAAGGACAAATTCTTCCCCTTTGTTGGGATGGATCTCTGCCTCATTGTAGCTGCTCTGCACCCCCAGTTCTCTCTACGCGGCAATCACAAAGGGAAGACTGAGGATCTGTCCATCTTTCTAACAGAGACAGCACTGAATGACCAAACCTCCCCCCAGCTGAATGGACCCCCCCAGACCAGGCTGCCCCCTGCCTGCTACTCACCCCCCTCCCAGGCTGTTGTTCCAACCTGCATGGAGTGCCATTTTGTTAGAAAATTCCCCCACCGTCTCTTTCTAGGCTTGGTACACACTCACATTTGTGAGAATGGAAGGAGCCCCTCAAAGAAGAACTTTGTTTACAAGGCAGCAATGGTTGTTGCGAAGGAGGGGACAGGGGGGGACTCTTCCCCCACCCGTGTAGCAGTGATGTGGGGCTACAACTGAGCTGTTTAAAAAGGTGGTGCTGGTGGTGCAAGAGAGACTCCTCCAGGACTCGGGAGCAGGGCTCCTGGATCCCGCAGATGCTGCATATGCCTGGGGCCGGCCCTAATCGCTGCCGGCCCCCTCCCCTCGCAAATGTACCCCCCTCACCATTGTGGCTATGCCCCTGCAGTGGACTCTGAAGTAGGTAGTCAGAGTCACTCTAAGTTCATTCATTCAGTGATCTATTATTCAGCATCACGGTGCATCAGGGACTCGCGCTCAGTGGCAGAAGGCGGCATAAAACTGCTTGTGTTCGCAAACTGCAGACATGCCGCATCTGCAGATTCTGGCAGCAGGTAATGCGGACTTTCAAAAATATCGAGGGGAAGTCGGCGGCAAGACACATTAAGTGCCGAGTTCTCGGAATGGAATGGTGGCGGTAACAGCTGCTGCCACTTCAACCCTACCCTCCACTGACTTCCCAGATGCAGAACCTGGAGGTGCTCCTCGATACGCAGCTCTGCCTGGATCTCCAGGTGGAGGCTGTGGCGAGAAGTGCCTTCCGCCAGTTACATCTGTTGCAGCGGCTTCGGCTGCTGGTTTCGGTTCCAGATCTGGCCACGATCATCCATGCTTTTATCATCTCTCAAATAGACTACTGTAACATGCTGTACATAAAGTGCTCTACATGGGGCTACCTATGGTGATGGCTCGGAAGCTGCACCTGGTGCATAATGTGGCGGTCCGGCTCCTGGTGGGGTTGGGCCGTCGAGAGCACATAACACCAGTTCTCCGATCTTTGCACTGGCTGCCAATAGTCTTCCAGACCCGATTCAAAGTGTTGGTTTTGACCTATAAAGCCTTACACGGTCTGGGCCCTGCCTATTTGCGAGGCCGCCTCACTCCCCGGGTTCCAAACCGGCTCGTACAGTCATTGGGGGGGGTGCCCTGTTGGAGGTCCCTTGGGTTTCCCGGGGGGCCACGCAGGACAGGGCATTCTTGATGACTATGATGCGCCTCTGGAACTCCCTCCTGGTGGGGACCCATCTGGGTTTCCGTAAAGAGGACATTTTTGTTATGTTTTGTTGTAAACAGATCTATGCTGGGAAGACCCCATTCCTGAACCAGTCTCTGAAACATCTGAGAACAGAGATCCCATTTGTGGTGCTCTTTCCCCAGGTGACTCAGGATGTTGGCTCAAGTGTTTTCTGAGCCTACTACATGTATTTTCTGTATAAAAAATATTCTATTTGATTGCCCAGTGCCATATTTCCATATTGAGTGCACACAGTTCTGGGGAGTATATTCCTCCCTGTTTGTTCAAACAGAACACCATTGTCACAATGTCCATTGGGATCTGTATTGTGTGATCCTGTAGATGTTGCTGAAAGGCTTTCATCACTTTTAAAATAGTTGTGGTTTCCAAGAGGTTGATGTGGAGACCCTGTTTGACGGTTCAACGTCATGGAGGCTGAGGTCCCCGACATCAGATCTCCCGATGAGGTGGAAGCCTCCTTGATGTTGAGGCATCTGTCGATGCTGTGAGCTGGATGTCTTGGACCTGGATGTTGGGCAGTTGCTGACGTCTTTCTCTCATGAGCTCCTGGAGGCACCTGAACAGGATGTCTTCCCTGTTCTGCTGAGCTTCATGTTGATCACACCAAAATTCTATTGGCGGTTGATGGAAATATTCCTCTCTTCCGCTGTTCTAAGGTATATCATATTCAACAGTAGATGGCTCGTTAGAATCTGAAAGCCATTTCAGTGGTTAAAAAGGAGACCTGGTAACCCAAAGTCGAAGGTCTGCTCATCCTTATAAGCAGGTTAATCTGTATTATAGCCATATGCTATCATGGCAGTAGGCGACATATCTCCAGTCACAATCTCACTGTCCTCATCAGAAAACTGAGGGGATTCGGAATGCACCACCTTTTTAGCGGGTTCCGTTACCCAGGTAGATTTCTTGCGCTTAACCTAAGGGGCCGGTTCATGAGAGGGGCCCTGGCTGGACAGGGGATGAGGAATTATTTACCACAGTGGTGTATTGCACAATGACAGTCTCTTCAGCCCCTATACTATAGGGATGGGCAAACAGAACTGAGTTCGGAAATTCAGTTTGGTTTGGTTCAGTTTGGAAATTCGGTTCAGTTGTTCGGTTCGGTCGACCGAACTATTCGAGTTTGGTTCGAACGCCGAACTTCCAAACAAAGTTTGGAAATTCAAACCCCATTGAACTAAATGGAATATTATCTTTTAGGGATGGGTGAACAGAGCCGAGTTCGTAAATTTGGTTTGGTTTGAAAATTCGGTTCAGTTCAGAAGGTCGGTTTGGTTGACTGAACTGGTTGAGTTGAACTCCGAACTTCCAAACCACGTTCACCCATCCCTACTATACTAGGAGCTATGGAAAAGGTTGATGCTGATGAAGAGATTATCTGAAGTCTTTGGCAAGCCTTCTTATTCACTTTTTCCTTTTTTTCAAGTTCAGACAGCATAAATAGTAATTTGAGGCATCTATCTCTTAAGGTTTTATCCTTAAGAGATAGAGGATAAAACACTCATCTTGGTCGTTGTCTGGTCCCAAACAAAGAAGACACAGACTATGTGAATCTTTTGTAGTAAAGCTCCTATTACAACAGAAACATCTTTTGAAACCGTGTTTAGTTGAAGCCATCTTTGAGGAGAAAGAGTTGATGAGCTAACTATGTACCAACAAGGCATTTGTGGTGTCTTTAGACATAACACTGTTCAGTGTTCTGTAACACAGTGTCCTACCAGTGAACACTGTGTTGACGGTATGTCTAAACACTGTAACGGTAGGGCTTTGTGTTACAGAACACTGAACAGCGTTATGTCCAAAGACACCCAAAAGCGGTTGGAAGGAACTGTCACTTGGGGGCAGGATAGTTATTTATTTATTATTATTATTATTATTATTATTATTAGCATTAGCATTAGCATTAGCATTAGCATTAGCATTAGCATTTAAATAGCGCCAGCGATGTACCTGGCACTTTACAGAAGATAAGATACTGCGGGGCTCGAGAACACCACATGGTCTTTGAATTTTGATGAGCTAGGTATGTGCCGACAGATGAAGGGCACACATGCACAACCCAGTTGTGAGAATGGGAGGAGCCACTTGAAGAAGAACAGGGTATGTGGAGGGTATTGTAGAGTTAGCTTTCTGCTGAATAACACACAGCAGAAGTTTCTTCAAAACAGAACTTTACTAAGAGCTCAGAAGAAATGCTTCCATACTGTACAGACAGCATGGGACAAGATGGAGGACAGAGAGAGGAGAAGAGAGGAGACAAGGAGAAAAAAAACCTGTTTCATCCCCTGACCCTCCCCCTACTGGACAAGCCCCATATTAAGCGTGCAGGGCTGTAAGATCTCAGCTTACCCGGGCTCGAGGGTGGGGGCATGGGAGGCAAGCCCTCCGACCAAAGCGGCGTAGGAGGGAACAGGGGGCACAGGTGCCACAAAACCAGGCACGGCGGCGGGAACAGCCCCCGCTGCCGCAAATGCTAGAGGAAGTGAGGCCGGTGGGGAGCGTAGGGGTGGGGCCAGCAGAAACGCCGCGCCGCTCGGCACGCCTCCAGGAGAAGGCGGGGCTCGGAGCGGGTAGATATAAGGAGGCCCAGGGACTGCAGAGCGGCGCCGGTGATCAGCGTTGCTGCAGACTGGCCCCTTGTGATTGAAGCATTTCCAGAGGATTGAAGGCATGTGTGGGGTGTGGACGGAGCGTGAGTGTGTGGCGCGTGGGAGTGGTCGTGGCGAGTGTGTAATCGTAGGTAGTGGGGGTTTGCATCGCTAGAGGTGGGAGCATGTGAGTGGGAGAGGTGTGGGTGGTGGGCACTGTCCCTCCCCCCTGGGGCCCGTGTACCCCCAACCTCCTTCCCTTCCTTGGCAGTACGTGTGGTTAACCCTTCCCCCAGGTCCCCCACTCCCGCGCCTGGCACAGGGGCACTGTCCCTCCCCCCTGGGGCCCGTGTACCCCCAACCTCCTTCCCTTCCTTGGCAGTACGTGTGGTTAACCCTTCCCCCAGGTCCCCCGCTCCCGCGCCTGGCACAGGGGCCCTTCCCCCCTCCCCTCACGTGTAGGCACTCCCTCTTCCTGTGTGTGTACCCGGGGCAAGTGTGAGGTTGGCGAATTCGTGGGGGCTAAGGGGTTGCCTTTGCAACCAGCGCACTCGAGTGGGGGCTCACTCAGGGCCTCGCTGTCTGCCCCCCTATGATGATATAGGCCGCCGCTTCTCCCGAAGCCAGCGGCCCTATTACAACCTGAGGGGTGTCTTTCCTTGTCAGAGTGGTGCCCCCACGTGAGCGTGCAGGGGAAACAGGAGACCGGGTAGCCGTTTAGTCAGGTTCACTTCCCCTCTTATCCCTTCACCCCTAACAAGGGCTTACAATGGGTTTTTACTTGTGACAATTGCACAATCCAATGGAGGGCAGGGATGGGGAAGCAGGGAAGGGGTTAGTGGAGGGCGGGGGGTAGGGAACTGGTTGCCTGTGTTGCTCCAAGCATATCCTCCGTATCAGTGGATGACATTAATTGAAATGGATCCAAACAAACAGGACAAGTTTAAGCTTCCACAGCCACAAACTCTGAATCTGTAGGTGAGATAGCTGCACTCACGTAGTGATGAATATGAGCAATTTTGTCTGCAAAGTAATTAATAAAAATATCACAGCAAGCATTAGATGATTATAGCTCACAGGCAAGACAGACTGGATTAATCAGGCCATTCACCAACCAGAATAGCTCTGCAGGACAAGACTTTGAAGACACTATGGGTATTTTCAGACGTGACGGGGCTCAGTTCGCCCCGCCACGGAAACACTCTACAGATTCCCCACCAGGGCCAACATGTAATGGCCAACAGATGTGTTGGCCGCTCCTGGTGGGGAATCCAGGGGGGGGGGCCATGCGGCACAATGTGTGGCTGTATGGGCCCGCCCCCCCACGCTCCCTAGGCCGGCCGGCCACCCTCTTGGGAGACGGGTGGGCACCGCAGCCAATGCGGCCGCAGCACCCCCCCCCCGCATTGGCCATGGCCCAGAATTCCACCACTGATTCTAGGCCGTGGTAGGGGGCCAGACGTTACGGTCCCCTTGATCCTGGGGAGGGTGGGAAATCACATTCAACACACAAATGGAGATGGTCCAGCCAGGACCTCTGTTTGCGTGTTGAATGTGATTCCTCTTGTGATTCACGGGGATGAACATCTGGGGGGGAACTTCCGTTCCCCCCAACAGACATTATGGGATCACGATCACCATGTGGGGATTCACCGCGGTTGAGCGCGATCTCGTAATGTCTGAAAATACCCTATGATAGCAGAGAGGAAAGCTTTCTTCATCGCCATCACAGCCATGACGTAGTCCTTCAAAAACAATCTATGCTGCAATCACTCGGTTTCAAGGATGCGTTGAGCACCACCTGGGCTCTAGCCACCTACCTTTCCACTTCAACCACCCCAGGTACCCTGTATACCAGGGGGATCCATGCTGTCACAGTGGCGGAAGTGGATGCCTGGATGCAACTGTGTCAATGGCCATCATTCCACAAAGCAACTAGGTCATCAGCAGAGACGACATCAGGGTTAGTGGGTAAATCTTCCAAAGAATCCTGGAAACCAATTGGACCCATTAGTCTCTGGGGGCAGACCAGCCTAACTGGTCCACCACCCCAACATAGGAGGGAAGGGGAAAATGTGTGCCTTCAGAAGATCCAACCATGACAACAGTGTTATAACAACACCTCCAATAGAAGGAACCCATGTCTAGGCCAGTGTAAAACATCAAATCCAATGTATGTCCTGCCTCAACTGTTCAGCCAGATATTATTTGTCACAGACCAATGGTTGTCATGGAGGCCATGAAGTCCTGCTCTGGACCCAAAAGGTTAGTCTCAGGGTGTATGTTGCAGTCACCCAAGATTTTAAGTCTGGGCAACCTCAAGACTACCTCTGAGACAAACTCACCCAGCTTGATCAGGGAGTTTGCTGTGCAGCGGGGTAGTCGGTACACCAGCTAAACCTCCAATCTATCCCTGGCCTCCAACACAATCAAAGCGGACACACACTACGTTGGATGAGTTAGGCACTAGATACCTTTGAAAGACCATGGTATCTTTAAAGATCACCACCACTCCACACCCCTGAGATGAGGCTGGCACCATCTGGGAAAATAAAGGCCGACATGCATCATCAAGCTAGGTCTCTAATGACAGTGGCCCTATTCTTAAGATGACTGATCTTATACTTGTCACTGACTTCACATAAAAAGCATCAGCTTTAGATCAGGTGCCCCGTTAGCAACCAAAGTTGTTGCTGTTGTTAGTATTATTATTATTATTATTTATATAGCGCAAGCAATGTACCTGGTGCTTTACAAAAAATAAGATTGCTGGGTTGGGTCGAACACCGCAATTTTAACGGGTATACCCATTTTTGTGGGAACTTGTTTCAACTCCATACAGCATGTACTACATTAGAGTGACAACTGAAGTAGGTTATTATCTCCTAATGTAGGCTGGGTTACTGCGTCCAGGATGCTATTGGGGAAGTAAAGCTCATCCTGATCTCTTTTTCCTATTTCACCCAACTCACCATTGGCAGCAGAGGGAGCTCCTAACCTACAAGTTGCCTCCAAGTGGGTCACTGGAGCCATCTGCCAAGGCTGGAGGTGGTTGCTAGCAGCCCAACCCAGCTCTCTTCCTTAGTGCTGAAGTTAATAGTGGATTTTGTACTCATGGATATCATTTGCATTTTTGGATAGCCGTCCAAATAATAACCACAATCAAAGTTGATACTAAATATTTTAAATAAATAAATAATCACATGTCTGAGTTTTTTGTCTTTGGTTCATTTGTTGGGATATTTAAATATGTCAGCACTTGAACCCTCAGTCCTAGGGTGCCCAAAACAGTGCCTGCTTCACCGTACCACTGTAGCTGCTCAACTCAGCCCACCGCTGGTCCTGTTCATCCTCCTTTATCTGTAGCACTTGTCGCACCTTCCTTCTGTCTGTGGGTATTTTCAGACGTTACGAGATCATGGTGAACCACGGTGAATACCCACCTGTGGTCACCGTGTCCCGAACATCTGTTTGGCGGCCGCCAGATGTTCTCCACGGTCAATACCTGCAAGAGGTCAATTTGAACCACGCTTCCCGGGCTAGCCGGGGGAATGTCCCAGGAAGCGTGGTCAAAAAGATCCCCAGCGGGGACCAAGAAAAAGTAACAACTGGCCACAGCCCAGGAGAGTTTGCACAATGGCTCCCAGATTTCACTTTGGGCAGCTAAACATTAATGAAATACAAACAACAAACGCTTACATTTTAACACTACAAAAGAGAGAATAATGAATACCTTGTACGTGCTTCTTTGTCAGTGCTAATTACAGTCTTAAACCAGAAATTATTTTTAAGTACAAAAGAAAAATTCATCTATAATCTCAAACTTGTAATTATTAGAAATCTTAATCATCCACAGCCTTTTACATATGTGAGACGTGATTCAAGTCTGTTGGTAAGATGAGCTCAGTGGACTGCCCAGCATTTTGTTTTGAATATATATACAGTTAATGTATGCTTTTGTCTTCCGTAATTTCTAAGAAAATATTCCTAAAGTTTCCCTATACCAGACAGAAATTGATCTCTGTTTTATGAGAGCAAAGGGTCCCTTTAATCACAAACCCCTCCAAAACAAACAAAAAGACCACCCCATAAACCCACTCACAGTATCAGGGACAACTTGTAGGAGAGGGATATTTTGTGTGAGAGGGTGATGGGGCAGAAAGGTGAGTTTCAGAGATGGGAGGTAGGGGTGTGGCTTGGGTTGGAAGAATTAGAGTGAAACCACCTTCCTCCTTAGGTTATAGACAGAGGGGTGGGTGAGAAGACTTTGGAATTAGCCTCGGCCCCTTTGTGAGAGTGGGCAGCCTTAGTTTGGGGAGGACTTCCTCTGGATGAGAAATAGAGGAGGGAGAGTGGATGGGATGGATATGGGTGGGGTTTTTGTTTATATGTGGTTTGTAATTAAGATTTGTTACGGTTAGCTGCCCTGAGTCATTTTGGGGGACAGAATGGGGATAATAATATAATAATAAAAATTGAATAGGTGGGTATCTTGTCATGGCGGCAGGGTTCTAGGGGTGGAAACAGGAGGTATGGACTCTGGGACCCTTCAGTCAGAGAGCTAGGCCAGGGGACAGACACTGGTCCCTTCCCTGATCATTAGTAGCTCAGCAGTTAGCAAAAATCCACCTGGAGCCCACTCCATGTCCCAGTCTGTTGTATTTGCGGCTTATAGACAGAAGGAAGGGAGCTTGTTAAAACACAGCCATCTTTGGGTGGCTACTTTCTTTTTCTGGGAAATTAGTGGAAACAAGATGTAGTGCGACCTAGCTTATTACCGGGACAGTACATCATATGGCCCACATTTTGCAGCGCGGGCAGGGTGCAGCACTCCTACTCAACATCCTAATTACATGACAAGCCCCAGGGCTGAGACTTCAGGTGTTTTCAAACGTGGAAGCCGATGGGGTTGTCTGTGGCCGCTGCATGGCTTTGTGGAGTCTGTGTGGAGTGAGTCAAAAAGGCAGCACCCAGCATGGCTACCCCTGCCATGAGGCAACTGCCACACACTGTGTTTTCAGACGAGATGCTACCTCGCATGGCCACCCAGGAGCCACCGATCCAACCACCCATCTAAAATTGGAGTGGCCAGATATGCGCTCTTATGGGCCACAGAGCACCCACTCATGGCCACGCATGGAGCCATGCCAGGAAATGCAGAATGCTCTGTACAGGGCCAGCCAAATGCATGGTGGGCACCACCATGACCATAGAAGCCACGCTGGGAACCGCCATTTGAATTGCTTCCCATGCACTCCACCTGCGTGGTGCCCCCCCCGCCCGATGGGCTTGCTCACACCCACATTTGACTGGCCCCACATGGTGTGCTCCAGATTTCCTTTTCCTGGCATTGCCAAGAGTGGCCAAGAGTAGGTGCTCTGTGACTCACAAGAGTGTGCACCCAACTACCTGACCTTCAGATGGGCAGTCCGATCCATTCTTGCACTGTGGAGAGGATGGGGATGAGGGAGAGCAGATTTTATTTATTAATTAATCTATTTATTAATTTATTATTATTATTATTATTATTATTAGTAGTAGTAGTAGTAGTAGTAGTAGTAGTAGTAGTAGTCCAGGAAAGCAAATTACCTAGGACCAGCTCTGCACAGGGACATGGAACAATTAATTATAAGTTTCAGAACACATCAGCGATATCCATCAACGATATCCACTGTTACTTTAAAATCAGTGGCTTTCAAACTGGGGATCAGGTCTTCTTTCATTTTCACAATTCCTTTTGTTTTCATTATTAAAATGCCATTCATTTTCATTATCTTTCGTTATACGTTCTTTTGTTTTCATTTTTACTTTTGCTTTTGTTTTACATTGGTTCCAATGGGAAATGCATTTTTGGCTGTAACTTATTTTATTTATTTATTTATTATCAATTTATACCCCACCCCTCCTGTAAAAACAGCTCGGGACAGCTAATAATTTAAAAAGAATAAAAAATACAATAATATAAATATAAAGCAACCATAATAATATAAACAATTTAAAACAGGGTTAGGATAACTAAACAAAATAAATAAATAAATAAGGGTAGGGTAGCGCTAAAAACCCTAACTCCTCCCTCCCCCCTCCCCAACAATGAAAAACTTCATTGTTTTTAAATCAATTTGGATTAATTTAGGAGGGGTTTTACCCCTCACCCAAGGCATTATTCCTGCCAAATATCCTAAAGATCAGACATATTGTCCTGATTTTATAGGGAATTAAATATTTGTGGTTTGCACACACATTTCCAAACGCAACGTCTTTGTTTTCCATTCAATTTGGATGAAGTCTGGACTTTTTGTACCTCCCATAAAAGGGATCATCCCTGTCAAATTTAATAAATATTGGATAAAGGGTCCTGATTTTATAAGCAATTTGAACATTTAATGCTTTGCCACACCTTTCCAGCTGTAACATCTTTGTTTTTCATCCACTTTAGATTAAATTTGGACAGATTGTTCCCCTCACCCAAGCGATCATCCCTGCTACAAAGAAGGATTGGATAAAGGGTTCTGATTTTATGAACAATATAAGGTTTATGATTTTAAAAGACGGATTCTCTAATGTTTGTCAGAGTGGTACAATATGGGTTTGTGATGCCAACTGGCCAGAAGAAATGCCAATAATATACCCTCATTTTGTGCTCTGCCCACCCCAACCCCCCTGCTTGTTACTGGGAAGTTGGAAGCATCTACTTAGGAAAGAGCCAATAAGGAATTATCTTATGTCCTCTGTAACAGTGCTGCAGGATGTGTTTGGGATGTCAATTGACCCACCTGGATGTGTCAATCATGTTTCTTGTATGTTGGGATGCTTCCTCCCCTCTACCCCTGACTTGCTGCCTGAAGTCCTCGTTCCGTTCGAAAATTTTCGTTTTTGTCTCCAAATTTGCAAGACTAGTATTTGCACAAATTCTATTAAAATTACAAAGTCAATTGCTTATAAAATCTGGACCCTTTGTCCAATATTTCTGGAATGTGGCAGGGATGATCCCTTGGGTGAAGGGTGCAATATTCCATATTTCTTCTAAACTGAATGGAATTCAGAGATGTTACAGTCAGAAATGCATGTGCAAGTCAAATGCTTACAACATCATGTCCCTTCATCCAATCTTTCTGAAATTTGATAGCGATAATAACCTTGGACAGTGTTACAGTCTTCCTAGGTTCATCCAAATTGAATGGAAAATAAAGACGTTCCAGCCAGAAATGTATGTGCTACTTCTGTTAAAATCACAAAATTCTGTTGCTTATAACATCTGGACCCTTTATCCAATTGTTTTGTAATTTGGCAGGGGTAATGCCTTGGGTGAGGGGGTACGATCCCTCCAACATCCAGTCAAATTGGATGAAATCCAACAAAGTTACAGCAAAAAACAAAAATGAAATTATTTTTGTTATTGTTTTCTTGTATGTTTGTTATTGAATAACAAAAATGAAAGAAGACTCATTAATTTCCATTATTCTAATAATGAAAATGAAAGCCACATCCCTACCCTCAGGTTTGTGTGGAAGGGATTCTTGGGATAGGTTTAGGGGTTAAGATGTCAAACACCTAGCTCCATGGATGAACTGGAGGGAATTTCAAAACTTGTGGGGTAGTGTGATTAATGGCCCTCTCTCCCCCACTACTTCCCTGTAGGATCAGGCCTGTCCTTCTCCTTCTCCTCTCTGTCTTCCCAAATAATACAGCAGACACCTCAATGAGGTCTCCTCCACCTGCTTTATTTTCACCCTATGCCCACTGTAGCAGGAAGGGGGCTGCGTGGGCCAGCCAGAGGGCTGGACACATGCACATGGGCCTGGGAGAACCAGCCCATAGCTATGATCAACCTGTGGGGAGAACAGTTTGATAACCCCAGGGACAGAGTGGGCAGGACACTGGCCCTTTAAGGCGGAGGAAAAGAAGCCTGGCCAAGCCCATTCTGTTGGGATATAAGGAGAGCAAGGCAGAGAGGAGGGAGTCTCTGCCAGGGAGCTGAAGGAGCAACATGTTCCTGAACAAGCCTTCCTGCTGTCCACTATCCAAAGTGCTGAAGGCTGGAGAACCACAGGGACCCAGGCAAGTGGGGGAGGATGTGCCCAGGAGGGAGCCTCCTGCCTGGGGAAGGCTTGGCCAGAGTCTAGGGGTTTAAGGCCTGGCTGGATGGACTTCGGCGATTGATACTGGGGTGCTCCAGAGGTTGAGAAAGATGGACCTGGGTCTGCAGGGTGGAGGCGTCTGAGCCGGCAGTCCCAGGTACACTGGACATGGATTGTGTCTAATAAAGGACTGTGGACTAATACTCTGGACTATATGGTGTGTCCTGAGAGGGTACCCCCTTCCTTGAAGAGGGGGATTCAGCCAAGGCTCGAGGCTGAAACGGCATAGCAGAGGGGTGAGCTAATTCCCCAGAGTGCGACCCCCAGCGGCCCCATGTGGCCCTGGGAGACCCCCTGCTACACCCCCAGTTTACAATATAGGCCGTTTTTACACAGATGTCCCCCCGTCCTCTGCTTGGTGTTCCGGTGGGTGTTGGGAGGGTGGCATCTGTGTATACGGCCAGCAGTGGGTGGGGGGATGGGTGTCTGCCCGTGTAAACACCACGGGTGGTGGGTGTTTGTGTGTGTGCACTCCCAGCACACACCCACCTACACACATCACCCACCCATCTTCACCCACGGGAAAACTGGAGGAAGCCCCATGAGTGGAGATGGGTGGAGGTGGATGTGCACCCACCACGGCCAAACACCCATCCCCTCACCACCTCCATCCATGTAAAAATGGCCATACACAGCATTCAGCACCAGAGTTCTTGTCTTTCTTTCCCTTTCTTATTTTGGATGGTCTGGGCCTTTAAGTTCTTGGTGCTGTAGCTCTGGGTCCCACAAGTTTGCAGGTTTGGCTGGCTGGCTGGCTGCAGGTTGGGACCTTGGCTTCAGGACCCGGGCCAGCTCCCAGCACACGCACCTTTACCCAGCTTCTAACTGCTCTGGCTGCTTGCAACAGCCTACCTGTCTCTTCAGAATTTCCCTCAATATACCACTCCAAAAGGGCGGGGCTAGAGTGATGGGCAGGCTGGCCTTAAAGGGCTATCTCCTGATCATCACAGATAGCAATTGGAAAAGGGAGTCGGGGACATGGGGAAAGAAAGAGGAAGCAACGGGAAGGTGGGAAGGAGAGAGTGAAAGAGGGAAGAGGCCTCAACCACCACAGAGGAGGGAGTGGGTCTGGGTTGCAGTTTTAAAAGCTTGAGAGCCACTGCTTTGATTGAATGTGTTCTATCACCTCACTCTGCAGAATTTAGGGGGGGGGGGGATGCAAAACTGTAGGAGGTAAATTATTCTATCAGTAATTAAAAAGAACACTAGACTTTCCATATAGTTCTTCATGAGTTCAGTAGGGAGTTTTTTAGATTTTATTTAAAGGTTTCCAGGGAAAATTCAAACAAAGAGAAATTAAATAAACCCAACTACATTTGTCCTTGAATTCCCACATGTCTGCCTCCTCCTCATCATTATGTTTGATAAATCTGCTCCTGTGCATTGTTCTTTGATGCCCAATGAAAAATATACACCTGTGAAAGCCTTTGCCGAGAGGCAGTCACATATTGAGTTCCACAATGAAAATCAGAGAAGCAGCCAAATTATATTGCTGTGACATCTGTCCCTCCATCTGCTAGAGTTTTCCACAAACAGCTAAAACAAATCCTCAGTTTATCCTGATGTTTATATTCTATGTATAATCTGGAATGGCTGGAGTAGCAAGAGAAGCACAAATACCCTGATTTTGAGTACACCCCCCAAAAAAAACCCTATTAGCTGGATGCAGGCTGGGAAGATCATAAAATACCAGTTCCTCTCTCTGTGTTATTCTAGTTATTAATCTGATAAAATTTCTTAAACTTTAAGTGTTAGTGGATGAGACAATAGGAGAGAAGAAATGAGACAATAGCCCACATTAGCCCACAGTAGCCCACATTGTTTATTAGGTGTTTGACATCACCCAGCTCCTACTCAAAGCATCATCCTGGAGAATGTAGAGCCTGCTGTGCAGGTAAATGACGGCTAATCCTGGCTAATGTGCACCTACAGGTCTGCTTTCTGTCTTCTGGGGCATGCACAGCCTTTGATCGCATACATGTCCACCAGGACCATAGAGTCCTGGGCACAGTGCCAAAAGCGATCTGAGGGGTAAGTGCTCTTTCTGCTCTCACTGGTGCTTTGACTGTTTATTTTATTTTTGGAGTGCTCCAAAGAGGCATTCCAAAAAGCAAAATAAATAAATAAGCCCCCAAGACAACAGACAAAAAACACAACGGGGGAGGCTTCCTGTTCTCAGAGTTGGCCACATCTGAGAGTCAAGGGGGAGGTGGGAGGTGGGCTGTGCACGGTGCCTCCCCGTTTATTGGGCTTGTCTGCTGAACCATGAGAATGGCAGCTGCGTGGGGGCTACCAGGAGCAAACCCAGGCTCTAATGGGCTACTCTCTCATCAGTTGACACTCAGTGGCCAGTGGGGGGTGAACAGCTGGTGAACACCTAATAAATGGTGTGGTCTAATGTAGGTAAATGGGTAAACACACATGTGATGGTGGCCTGTTTGGCCCAGGACCCACTGGCACATGTGTTTACATGCTGCCAGATGTTAACCCAGGACTGCCCAGGGTGGGTAGGTGTCTAGCTCAGGCTGCATCCTCGGAAAATGTCCAAGGACATGACCCGAGCTAAAGGCTTCCCACATGGGCTAGCGGGTGTGTTCAGCCCCGCCAACCCCACCTCAGTGCAGGGGCCGCCATGGCTGAGCACCATGGATAGTTCCTATGGATGCACATCATGGTGGGGGGTGGCTGCCCACACATTTATTTAGCTCCTCACCCTACCTGGGGTGTACAGGTGGTGGGCATGTTAGTTTGGTGCCCCTCCCTGAGCTGGGTCATTGGCTACAGTTTCCGACCACAGGCCAGGATGTGGAGCCGCTGCATCACCCACACATTTGTTTTTACCCAGTGTTAGCTAATGTGGGCTATAGTCTTATTTCCCCCCACTCCATTATAACATACAACATTCAATACGTATAGAAAGCAAACATGATTTGTTTGGTAAAATGTTGTGGTTAGAATATTATACAAAAAAACTTTCCATGTCAAATAAAAAGATTAGCATTTTAAGATTAGGTCTGAACGGGAAATAGATTTTCAGTCCTGCAGGGAATTATGAAACCCTGGCAATTCCCCCCCAATCTCATTTTGGAAGAAAAGAAGAAAAGAAATCCAGGGATTTTGAATTTTCCATCTAAATGAGAAAATTAAACATTTTTTTTTCTTCTGAGCCAGGAATGGCATATGCACATTGCTTCCAAAATGAACCTCCTCCCCCCCCCCCCCACTCCACCATCTTTGGATGCAATGTGCTATTGTAAACTCCATATTTTATCTCCATTCATAGAACCCTCATATTCAAGGTACAAGAAGCAAGTAATTACCCCACTGATCTCAGCACTGGGGAATCCTCTGCCGGAGTACTGTCTCCAGTTAAAGCGATCCATTTCTCAAGGATGACAAACTGGAGATCTGGGATGAAATGAACTCTTCATGCAAATGCAAAATGAAATGAATTTAATTCACTCTTTTCATTTCATTGCAAATAATGAGGAAACAATGGGTCATTCATTTCCCTCTTCCTTTGTTTGAACGGAGTCTCATTTCCTAGTTACTTTGATAGCAGCCAAATTCATGAAATTTTTGTGTGTGTCCAAAATAACAGTTTTGGGTCATCTGTTTCTTATCTCTACGCCCCCCTCTCCCTGATGTAAAGAGCATCTAGTGCTGAAACTGATAGCTCACTTGCTACTCGCAGATAACACCTGCAATTTTGAGTATCATCTCGGGTGCCCAATTCATTACCCGAGTACTGATTCGATCAGGCACCAGATTACCTGGACATACCAGTTATTGCCATTCCCAAGTTACCAATGTAGGCTGCAAACGAGCTCTCCTCTTGTGTCTGTGTAAAGGCAATGATGGTGCCTGTGTGCTAGTGCACCTCTTACCCTACCTGTGTGCTATGTGCTGGATGTGCCAGGCCAGCCAGCCTAACACCGGTTCCCAGGCAGATTAGGCATCCAGCCCCTCCAGTGAGAAACAATGGCCACGCCCCCCTGCGCATGGTGAGACAAAGTGGGAAGCTGGTGCCTCTAGCCACTCCTTCACTAAAAGGGGTTGTCATGAAGATCCCTTTCCCCACAGTGCCTGACCCCATATATATATAGTGTGTCAGACCACTCCATTATAGGTGCGCAACACCCTTGCACCTGATCTGATCAGTTGCTCCAGTGGCACAAGTCCCTGCCACACCACAAAGACCAGGAGCTCAGAGGCAGCTGGATGGTGGGTAGGCCAGGGATCCAGACAGGCATGCAGTGCTGGAAGGGGCTGGGGATCCCCGGCCAAAATTGGGAGCAAGGGATTGCTTACCAGGGTGCACAAAGGTGGCCGGGAGGCTCGGGAACAGACTGAGCCAGTGCACCAGCCAACTCTGAAGATGGGCAGGGCCTGGTTTGCACAGGTTGAGTACATCTAGATGCATTGGCTGAACCTGCTCCTGAGATTCCTGCCCACTCTTCTGACCTGGTAAGGTCCAGGCTTGCTCCCATGCTGCTTACTGCGCCCTGATACCTCACCAGCAGGGCTGCCCAAGCAACCTCCCTGCCCCTGCATGAACTGCCCCCCCCACCCCCAAGTTCCCCAACTCACCCAGCAACTACTCCTGGTGCACCCTTCTGCGTCTCCATTCCCCTGCCCTGGACCCATAACTGCTGGGACCAACGCAATTACCTATGTGGATTTGGTGTGTTTTGCGCCGGTCCAGTCCTACTCTGCCGCCAGCACAACACTCAGAATAGCTGGATCACGGCCTCTCTCTTTTACATGCCATTCAATGCTAAACTGGTACAGGAATGTGGGGGGAAAAATCAGGATGGAAAACTGGTACAAGAAATCAGAAAATCAGGATGAAAAACGGTAAATCAGTAATTCTGGGAGTCCACTTGGCACTGATCAAGTACCGATTAATACCGGATGATACCAGGTCAGGTCGAGTACCAGAATTTTGATGAGTATACCTATTTTGTGGATACTTGTTTCAGCTCAAAGCATGCCCTTTTTGGGGAGGGGGGGCTCTTGTCCAGCTGGAGGGGGTGGAATCTTTGTAAGTAATTTCCCAAGCAGTTCTACTCCTAATATAATTACTAGTTACTGTTTATTGCGGGCATCCTCAATTGTATATCACATTAATTACTGACACTAGCCATTTCATCATTCTCAAAACCCCCATTCTAATATGATTTCCCCCTTTGTAAAGCTGTGTTGTTTGCTGAGGCGATCGTGTTTCTATTTTACTTTAATTACCTCCAACAATTATAATGGTATTGTTTCTATCGCCACACACAATAGTTTATCAGCTACGGCGCACGGGTCGTAGTTATAATAATTTTGTGTGGTAAAGATGCCAGAGCTCTGCTTTCAGAATCCCAAAAGCTGTAATCATATTAATGCATATCCATTTGGGATATAAATATTGCTGGAAGGAGGAGAAGTGCTTTGAGAGCAGTTTCCTCTGGATAGGGAAACCCTGGGGTGGAAAAAATGATCTTGAGCTGACAGAAGCAGTGCATCGATTTCAGCTGGACAAGAGCCAGGCAGTATTGTGGAGAAAGCTAGTAACAATGTCGTATTATCATCACTCCTAGTAGGTGATGCTCTGTGTGATAGGAAATTAAATCCTAAATTCAGTGGCGGAGCAACAAGGCGGTGGTGGGCCTAATCTCATGTCCCATTTATGGGACCCCATAAAATCAAGGGGGTAGGGTTTTCCTAAGTGGTGGCCCTTAAGGCTCCTGGCCAGTCTTGTCCTCAGTTGATAAAAAGAGCCATAACCTTGGCCCACTTTGTCTCAGAACCAACCAGCATGTATGTGCACGCACTGTCAGATGTTGGCCCAGGATAGTCCCATGCTGTGTTGGTGGCTAGTCAGAGCTGTAACCCTGGAAAATCTCAGAGGTCACAGCAGGGGCAAAGCTCACCTGACTGGGCCACAGTGGGCCACAGAAGGCTAGCATATCTGTTGCGACTCAGCGAACCATCATGGCGGGGGGGCAGGCACTGGGAGCACTGTGCAGGCAGGGCCACTGCCCGCACATCTGTAGTGCTTCCGGCCCTACCGGGGCTGTGCAACCAGCAGGATGACTCCCCCACCATGGTTATGTCAAGTCAGTGCCCTGACCTGACCCGAGCTGTGTCGCCTGCAATTTTCCACCCTGGGTCAGCACAGGGAGCAGTTCCACTGGACGCATGTTTGTTTTTACCCATCCTGAAGAGATTGTGGCACCGCGCTGCTTCCCCCCGCCCCAGCGAGACCCGTCCGAGTGGTGTAACCCCACGAGGAAAGACGTTTCAAGGGCCACCTTGGCCAGCACTCTACCCCTGACATTTCTGGAATCTTCTTTCCCGGCAAGGCCCTTTGCAAATGGGTTGAACGCTGCTAGAAAATTTGGGCAGAGTGCTGACCCCAGTGTGAACATTTCCTTGCAGAGGGTCCCCTAGAGTCCAGGGCCTGGGCTCAATGGAGCCCCCTTCCTCTGTGCACGTAGCTATGCTCTTGTCTAAACTCGGACACACTGGGGGGGAGAGTAACGAGATGAGAAAAGAATACTGTGGCCTGTTAAATATGTTTTGTAACAAAGCGGAATGATGACGTTTGCTATTGAACTCTCATTTACAGATGTACATATGCTTGGTGTCTGTCCCTCTAATGACTCCGCCATGTAAAAATTTCTTAGCTCTTTTTGTTTTTTTGTTATTTGAAAAGAGCGTGTCCTATTTTTATTTCTGCCATATGTAATAGCGGGATTTTGCCACAGGGTGGTACACCATGCATATTTAACTGAAAGGTTTTGTAATCCAGTTGACAGTTTGGTTTATGCCCCCTACGCCAGCTTCAGTCCACCAGTAACAGAACAATCTGGAGACATCAAACTAACTGGCCCTCAGCCAAAGGACTTGTGTTTTTAAAATCAGAAATATGAGGTCGACTGGTAAATAGCGTGGTTTTGTTTACAGCACAAGTGACAGGGTTTCCCCACAATCTATTGGTCACCCATTCTGCATTTTTATCTGTGAAGAGAAAAATCATTAGGTAGCCCTATTAGACAGAAATAGATTAAGGTGCCAGCCAATCAGCATGAAGATTAGGTTTCTGCTGGAAGGGAAAACTAGACGATGTGTCAATTGCAATGTAAGACTTCAGAAAATAAGATTGATGTCATCTGAACATTTCCTGTTCCAACTGGAATAAAAACAACAAGCAGGATCATTGTTTTGGGAAACTGGTGTCCTTATTTGTACGGTTATAATTTCATGTAACTGTTTCCTTGGAAAAGACTAACAAATGATATCGGGCTTTTAATCATGAAAATTGCTACTTTAGAATACAAAATCAAGGGCTTTTGATAAAAGCGAAAACAGGAAAATGGTAGAAAAAGCTACTTAAAGAGACAATTGCTAAAATGCAGGTACCATACTTTGCAATTGCAGCAATCCATGCTAAGTTTGTCGTCGCTAAGATTAAAAGTACATGCAGTGTTCTTACAGACGTCGATTGAGGAATATAAGTGCTTTCTACAAAACCAAATATTGAAACTGGCTACTAAATATTTCTTCTCTTTCATAAAACCAGGTACCTTCATGAAAAAGTGTGCCCTAGCATTAAAAAAAATCCCTCTTTCGCATGAATAATCAAGAGTACCAAATTAATTGCAGCACTGACATTTTTTTAAATACTGAAATGCTACTATCCAGATAGGTGGTTCAAATGTAAACATGAACATTAGCCCCATTAAAAATCAAATAGTAATTATGCAAGTAACAATCTATAGCTCTTGTAAATGCCAGATGCCTTTTCAAGTTTTAAAAAATGGAACGTGTAGCTGCCATCTGAATTTTGCATTCACCTTCCTTCCTAAAAGGGATATTCATTAAATTTAGATATAAATTATATTGCTCATTATGATAAGCACTAAGCAGTAACCGTATTCCCCTTAGGAAGATGGGATCTTTTAAAACTGCCAGAGATTCCAGGGGCTTGATTTCCCCCCCTTCTTTCTCATTTAAATTAATAGGAAACAAGGATAACTTCAATGGGGTCACAAACGTGTGAAGCAGGTACGAGTGAGAGGAGGGTCAGATCCCATTTCAAAATCAGAATTCCTTAGGAATTGTTGGGTTCTATTCAAAAAATGCTGTCAGGACCCTGTAACTGGTTCACCCCAGCTCACCCCCTGCCACGGGGTCTGTGCCTGCAGGGTGCTTTCACACATGCAGGAATGGGTCCTTTAAAGGTCCAGAGGAGGGATGCTCATTAATTATTTATTTATTATTATTAATATTATTATTATATAGCACAAGCGATGTACCTGGTGCTTTACAGAGAATAAGATAGACACGGTCCCTGCCCGAGAGATTACAATCTAAAGGCAGGGGGAGGGGAAACAGGGAATGGGGAACAGAGGGAGAGACAACGAATGTGACATTCATGAGGATGAGGGAACTCAGGTAAACGTTCTTGGCTTGGTTACAGTACATTGGGAGTTTGCATATAAGAGGTGGAGGATAATCCTATGTGAGGATGATTAGCAGGAGTTAGGAAGGGCGGAACAGAAGAGGTGGGCTTTGAGGAGGGACTTTAAGATGTGGAGGGTGGGGATAAGGTGGACAAGAGCAGGGAGGGAGTTCCAGGTGTGTGGGGCAGCAAGGGAGAAGGGACGAAGGTGGTTGGGGGAGCAGGGGAGGCGTGAGAGGGTGAGGGAGGGGATAGAAGAGGAGCAGAGTGCTCAAACAGGGGTTCAGAGGGAGATCAGGGCAGAGAGGTAGGGGGAGCGAGGTTGTGAAGGGTTTTGTAGGTGAAGACGAGGAGCTTGTAAAGAATACGCTCAGGAAGGGGGAGCCAGTGGAGAGAGGAGAGGCTGCACATGGTCAAAGCGACAGGCAAGGTGGATGATCCTGGCAGCAGAGTTTTGAACAGAGTTGAGGGAAGAAAGGTGAGTGTGGGGAAGGCCAGCAAGGAGGAGATTACAATAGTTGAGGCGTGAGATGACTAGGGCATGGATGAGAGTTTTGGCAGAGGAGGCAGACAGAAAAGGGTAGATCTTAGCAATGTTGTGGAGAGAGAAGCGACAGGATTTGGCCACGGAGTCAATGTAGGGTATGAAGGTAAGGTGCGAGTTGAAGATGAAGCCCAAGCTACGGGCTTGGGGGACAGGGAGGATGGAGATCCCGTCAATGGCAATTGACAGGGAAGAGGGAGAGGAAGGATTTGGAGGGAAGATAAGGAGTTCAGTTTTCACCATGTTAAGTTTGAGTTGGTGTTGAAACATCCAGGCAGAGATATCAGAGAGACAGCTGGTGAGATGAGCTTGAACAGAGGGGGAGAGGGAAGGAGTAGACAGATAGAGTTGAATGTGTGTATAGGTGGTATTGGAACCCATGGGAGGCAATGAGTTTGCCTAGGAATTGGGTGTAGATAGAGAAGAGGAGAGGGCCAAGGACAGAGCCTTGGGGAACCCCGACCAAGAGGAGCAGGGAGGAGTAGGGGGAGGAGTTAGGAAGAGATACATTGAAGGAGCTGTCAGAAAGG
>QEPC01008296.1:1450632-1474208 GCA_003113815.1 Sphenodon punctatus | reverse complement strand
CCCCACAAGAGAAGATTCAACCACCCCCAGGTCCCCCAAACCCTTGCCCACCAACATCACCTCCGTCTTGTCAGGATTCAATTGCAGATGGCTCGACCTCAGCCAAGCCCCCACAGCTGACAGGCACTGGGAAAATAAGGAGACTGCATGGCCTGGGTTGATGGAAAAGGACAGGAAGAGCTGAGTGTCATCAGCATACTGATGCCACTGCATGCCCTGAAACCCCCTCACAATCTCCCCTAATGGCTGCATATAGATGTTAAACAAGAGGCGGGACAGAATGGCACCCTGCGGGACTCCACACGTGAGGTCCCATGGGGAAGACGTACACTCCCCCAAGATCACCGGTGAGTTGTCCCGGCCAGGAATTAACTAAACCAGTCCAAGACTGTTCCGCCAATTCCGGCACGGTCCCACAGGCGAGTCACCAAAACCTCGTGATCGACTGTGTCGAATGCAGCCGAAAGGTCTAGCAGGACCAGTAAGGTCTGACAACCCTGATCTAACGCCAGACGGAGATCGTCAACCAAGGTCACCAATACCGTCTCCGTACCGTACCCAGTTCGAAACCCAGACTGGGAGGGATCAAGGAAACCGCTGCGGTCCAGGTGTTCCTGGAGCTGCCGTGACACAGCCCGTTCAATAACCTTCCCTAAAAAGGGAAGGTTAGAGACCAGCTGATAACTGGCAGGAGCATCAGCGTCAAGAGATGGTTTCTTGAGCAGTCCCCACAGTCACCTGCCAGCCTGATCTCTACCGGGGTTTGGGGAGGGGGCAGGGCTGCATGATGTGCGGCCATGCAGCCCCGCCCTTCATGCTCCCTCGGCCGCCTGCCCATGGGGAGACGGGCAGGCGCACAACCCCGTCCTGTTGTTGGGGCCTGATTCTGGGATGGGGCTAGCAAGCAGACGTGCATTGCTGCCATTGCCAGCCTCGTCCCGGATTGTGGCCAATCTAACCATGGTTCTGGACCTGAGGCCGGCCTCAGGTCCAGAACCATGGTTATTTTTGACCCCTGCCAGAGATTCACTGTGGTGAACATCTGGCGGGGGGTCAAACAGAAGTTCACGGACTCACCACCACCACACGGGATCCACTGTGGTGAGCGGTGATTTCGTAACGTCTGAAATTACTCTAGGTTTCATTTCCCTACTTTGACATGGATTGGGTTCAGATGTGTGGCTTCTGAGGCAGGGGTGTGGCTTTTAGTGCAGGCTTGGGCCCCAGCAATTTTTTAAATTTAATTTTAGAAATTAAACACGGCTTACTCTGGTGTAGTCCCATTCACCCCAATGAAAATACTCCAAAATAAATGATTTTGGGATTGTAGCCTAAATGTCCAAACATAGCTACAAAATACAGTATAATCTTGAAGGGAAAACAGCGGGGGTGGGGGGTGGATTTAAACCTTTGGCACCTCTTACCTAGTTGGTTCCTAGGGTCTATGCTGCCCTCTGTTTGCCCAGAATCCTCCCTAACAGCTGGCTTATAAAATCAGCGGGCACACACATTTCCCCTTGTGTTAAATCCAAAACAGGTAGGTAAGCTAAGCACTCAATTGCAGGTATAAGGTCAGGTACTCAAAGGGCTACCTGAAAATTCAGATATTCCTCACATTCATGACTCATTTCAACTCTAGGTTAACTGATCTTCTCAGAGTAAATATCTGTGGAGACTGGATCTTTGCAGGGTTTAATCACGAAACCCAGGCACACCAATGGAATTTGAGGTAGTAAAGTGGTCATTAAGGGGTTAAACTGAGTGACTTAGACTATTATGGGCCGGAGCCAGGCTTCAGCTTTTATCCTGCACCCCCATTTTACTTTCTGTTCTGTGTTCAAGCAATAAAGGAGCACGTTCATTACCCTGCAGTGACTGTGAGTGCATTAAATGTTCTTCTACCTAAAAAGGGGTCCTTATATAATATTCAGTCTGGCAGAAAATAAGGCAACAGGGATATTAATAAAGGGTGTTTGTGTGAGAGGCTCTGCATACAGATACGTTTGCACGTACAGGACTGATGGTTCAAGTTAAAACTCAACCTACTAAAAAGTCAAAATTCTCACATGAGTTCATTGGCTGCAATCCCAAACTGCCTGCTCACGGTTTGCACGCGGGTTCTCCGTGGCTTGCGTGTGGCACAATGGCCCCATGCACAGTTTGCACACACACACGTACTGGGCAGTGCACACGGGGCATGGGATCGGCCCTACCAACTTTGGCTGTAGAGTTTTAGTTTTAAAGACACTTGGTGGATCCCCGGTGAAAGCAGGCACAGTCACTTTCAACAGCTAAATAATAATCTCGCACAAACACACCCACAACTGTCCTACTTCTTCGTTTTCAGCTCCCTCCTGCCTGGGTGTGATCTTTTTCTTTTCTTTTTATACCCCTGCCTATCCTAAGCTTGTTAAAGTGAGAAAACGTGCCCCACTCCTGCCCCCAGCAATGAATTAGTCAGGACCTCCAGTCTCAATTTTAGTTTAATTTCCATTCCCGCCTGTAGTAGGATCTGGCTGGGTGCCCGAGCCTGGCCCTTTAAGGAGGGTTAGCATCAGCTTGGTAGTCGGAGAAGCTGAGGCAGCACGAGATAGTGCCTTAATAAGCCTCATTTGGACTAGCCTCCAGAACCAGGCAACCAAAGGTTGGGCCAGCTGGCCTGGGTGGGGTTGAGCCACCTATTGGGTCAACCAAATTGCTAGGTCAAATATCAAGGTATTCAGTTCAGATTTACAAGTGAATCTGCTGATAAAACATAAGGGGCCATTTAATTTTTGCCTGAGGCCCCAAAAAACCAGAACTACCACTGATCAAACATCCCTGCTCTTCTCGCCAAACAGTGCAAAATAGTTTCCCAGTAATGACCCTTGAAAAGGTCACTTCCAGGCTCTACACTTCTGTGTAATTTAAAAAATGAAAATAAATATCCAGACCACTATTAGTATATATGATCATATTTAGGTATGCATACATCAATGCTACAACATTCTGAACATATTTCACAGCTAAAGCCCATTTCCAAACATTAGGGATTAAGATAAGACCTTCATGGGGGTAGATTCCCCCATACCTGCCCTACTAGAAGAATTGTGCACTTCCTCTAAAGTCTAGGAGTGTTTTCACATGAGAAAGGAGGCAACAAGAAAGCATGGCGATTCCATGGAGCACAGCACTGCTCTCCGGGGCAAGCAGCCTCCCATATCCCATTGGTCTATTTCAAGTTGGGTCCAGGCTTGAGATAGACCACTGCGGTGATGCAGGCACAACTCATCGAGGATGGTCCTCCTCCTCCCTGGGATCCCCTGCAACTGCTGATGGTGGGTGGCCCAGGGTATGCACAACACACCCCACCAGCCACCACTCCAACAGATGACTGGTGGCAGTACTGGCTTCCTGTGGGGACCCATTCCTTGCTGGCACCATGGCCTTGTTCATGGTGTTGGTGGGTCTGTATGTGAATGGGGCTGCCAGGGACCTTTGACATGGGAGGTGGACCCCTAAGAGCCTGTTTCCCGAGCTTGGGATGGTTTGCCTGGCAAAGTGTGCTCCTCAATAATGCGGGTGACTCAGTGAGTGGCAGCGCCTGCCAAAGGTAAGGCAAGCATCTGGCGGATGTCGTTCAGACAGGCGGTGAGTCCGGGGTAAAAGGGGTTAAAGGTGTGATGAAAGTAGGATACAATCTCATGTGATAACACCCACAGTTTTCAAACTTTGGCTGGCCCCACAGGGGGAAGGGGTGTGTGTTCAGAAGCTGTTTTGAAGGGATGGATGGGTGTAAGAAAAAGCCCAGGTGGCAAATGCCTAGCTCCACACTCTCACTGAGCTAGGGGGAATCTCCCCCCAAAATGGGCTAGCAAGGGGTAGAGGGAGTCAAGAAACAAGGGGGAGAAAGAGGGGAAACAATAGAAAGGTGGGAAGAGGGCGAGGAAGAGAGAGGGCAAGATGCATGGGGAGCAGCAACGGGAAGGTCCTCAAGTATGACTGACAATTGGAAGGGGGGTGGGAGTTAAAAAAAGTTTAGACCCACTCCTCTTGCAGACCTGCATTGACTGGGGTGGGCCATGGCTCAGGAGGTATAGCATATGCTTTGCAAAGTCCCCTTCACCACCAAAATGGAGGCAATGGGGTGTTTGTTAGGCCACCCCCTTCCTGGGGAGAGACGTAGAAAAGAGCCCTGGTGAGGAGGCTCGTTAGAGAGTCCCCCTTTGCCTGCAGTTGGGTTCCCATGGCAACCGTCCTGATAGCGAGGCGGTACAAGCGCGCCTCGCTGGACCAGGAGGGCCCCGCCCCTTTTAGGAGGGGCGGACCTCTGTACTGCCGAGTGGAGCGGCATTCCAAACCGAGAGGCGAAGAGTCAGCAGCAAATTTATTTGCTGTTGAGCTCCGTCCTGATCTCCAGCCTGCACACGAGAAATGGGTCACCCGAATAAAAAGAACGGCGGGGGGGGAGGAAGAAGAAGTCGGTGGCGTCCCGGAATGGGTGCAGACTTGGGAGGCAGTGAGACACACACACACACACCCTGACCCGGGCCGTCATGCTGGAGTGGCTCTGGGAGTGTGAGGCCCTGTTGAGGGCCCAGCCCCCCTCCCTAGGGAAGAGACCCCCATGGGGGAAACTGGGGAAACTGGGCTGATGGACCCAGTCCCCAGTGTCGAGGTAGACAGGCCAGGATGGAGTAGTGAAATGGAGGGGACTAGTCCTGCTCCCGCTAGCGGGGCGGGGGGGGCGGGCGGGCACTGGACAGAAACCCAGGAGGGGGAAAAGAGCAGTGGCGCCACCTGCCCAGTATAGGGATGAGGCCCTCATAAGGTATGCCTCCTGGAGGCAGCAGTCCAGAGGACGGGATGGGATGGGCAACAAGAAGGCCCTCGAGCAGCAACACAGAGGCACTCATTAGGGGCCCAAGGGGTTGGTGATAGGGAATACTCTGGGGTATCTGAGCCCCCAGTTGACATGGGGCCCTTGATCCAGGTGTTGTATTCCGGTGGGGCAGCCACCCATTTGGCAAACATGACACAGCCACGGCAGGTGGTGGACATGTATGAGGTCCCGGGCCTAGCCCAGTTCCAGGACCGGTGCCCGTCCTGGCACACAACCATGCAACAGAGCCTGTGGCTTGCACAGGGCATCCCGAGTGGTCGTCTCATTGCCCCTGTCTTGACTAGGTTACCACAGGATGATGGAGTGCCTCGGTGAGCCGAAGGCAGGTTGAGGCAGCCGATACTCATGAGGAAGGAGGCAATGAGGCCATCTGAAGGAGGATCCGTGCCATCGAGGAAGAGCTATGCGGTGATGAGAGAAGAATCCCTGCCGGTGTGTGAGGCATTGCCTCAGAACCCACAAGGGCCCACACGAGCAGTGAACAAGGTGGACAGGGCTCACAGGGTGGTACAGAAATGAACCGGTGTGTGTGTGTGTGTGTGTGTGTGTGTGTGGCTGAAGGGCTAAGAGGGGCCACTGTAGGCACATCGGATTCCTTGACCGCGCAGGGTGGGTCGTCTGGAATAGCCAATCGAGATTGGGCTAGAGACATATTTGCGGGTCCCATGGCAATGGGGCCGGTGCCATTGCCCGCAAACGGGACGCCTCAATTGGTATGTTTGAATGGAGGATGGGTATGGATGTCACCAGCACTTGCCCCACCAGAGGGTTCAATGGAGTATACGCAAATCTGGATGGACCCCGCAGGGGGGGATACAGAGTGCTGAGATGGTAGGAGCAACACTGCAGTATATAACGGGTAGCGTGGGAGCGGGCCAAGCACAAACCGAAGGAGCCCCCCCCCCAGGGGCTATACAAGGAATAAACGCAAAGGGGGTCACTGAGAAAGGTGTGGATAAGTCCGCTGTAGCGAGTGGTGGGATGGTCAAACAAGAGATTGCCCGCCCACCCCCACGACCAGGCGGCACCATACCCAGTGTAGTCGCGCCATTCGGGGTGCATTTATTGCCTGCAGTAAAAGAAAACATCATCAAAGGGGACTATGTCGACATTCACGCTCTCTTGTTCAGTGATCCGATCGTGGATCACTCCGAGCCAGAAGAAGGGAAGGAGAAAGAAAAGTTCAAGCGCCCCAAAGTCGAACAAAATTGGATGTGTGACTAATTGGATGTCGACATTCTCCGTATACATGGGAGTTATACTCCAGGCCAACCCTAGTCAGGGGCTGGAGCTCCATAAGTACGCGGACATTGTCCGGCGGGCATATGGAACGGGGCCGGTCGGCGCATGGTTGCATTATGATGAGGCATTTCGGCACAGGGCAGCCACCACACCTGGGCTCCGCTGGGATGTGCATGCCCCGGATTTGTGGTTAGAGTGTATGGTTGATGTTACAAGGGTCCCTAGGGCAGAAAGCGGCCATCCTCTATTCCGGGGTGGGTGGCTTGGGGGCACGACTCCTTTCGAGGGGACAGCTGAAGGGGTGGGCAGGGTGGCCCAGGCCCCTGCTGGAAATTTAATAAGAGCGGCCGATGCAATTGACAGACGTGCAGATTCCGGCACGTATGTTCGAACTGTGGAGGTGGACACCCAGCAATTAACTGCTTCAGACCGAGGCAGAAGGGAGGAAAGGAGGGTTATGGCCAAGGAGGAGGGGCCACAAAGGGGGGCTCTGGCAGCCCTGCAGGGACACATACCACAAAAGGGTCCGACCCCAATCAAAATTGAGCAGTTAGAGAGGGTATTGCAGGGACACCCGGACAAGGCCGAAGTTAAATACATAGTTCAAGGTTTTAGAAAAAGTTTTGTTATACCGGCGGACTTTGTTAGGCAGCAAATGAAAGTAAAAAAACTTAAATAAAAAATAGGGATGGAAAAGATAGTGAAGGGCAAGATCGGGAAAGAGAGAGCAGAAGGGAGAGTCGTAGGCTCCTTTGAGTGCCCACCTATGGGGAACTTTGTCGTGTCCCCATTAGGTATTGTCCCCAAGAAAGCAAAAGGGGAATTCCACTTAATACACTACTTGTCCCATCCTCGGGGTAGTTCGGTCAATGATGCCATCCCAAAGGAGCTCTCAACCCTTAAATATGTATCGTTCGATGAAGCAGTTTATAAAGTAAGAGCTGCAGGGAAGGGAGCACTTCTGGCAAAATGCAACGTAAAATGCGCATTTCGATTGTTGCCAGTGCATCCCAGGAGTTTCCATCTCCTTGGTTTTCAGTTCCAAGGCAATTATTATTATGACTGGGCTATGCCGATGGGCTGCTCAATTTCCTGTTCTGAGTTCGAACGATTCAGTACCTTAATAGAATAGGTTTTCTCCTGGAGGCTCAGCAGGGGAGCAGTAACAAAATATCTAGATGATTTTCTGATAATTGGCTGTCCAAGGACAGGGGAGTGTGCGGCTGCCCTACGGTTATTCCAAGGGGTAGAAGCAGAATTGGGTGTTCCCCTAGCTCCTGAGAAAACTGAAGGGCCAACAACGAAGCTCACCTATTTAGGCATTGAATCAGACACAGAAGCAATGTCATCTAGATTACCCGAAGATAAGTTGGTAGGTATTCGGAACAAGATTAGCGAGTGCCTCACAGCTCACAAGATTACCGTCCAAGCTTTGCAGTTCTTGGTAGGGAGTTTGAATTTCGCTTGCCGGGTGGTTGTCCCCGGGAGGGCATTTCTATCTTGGCTGTACGGAAAATTAAAAGGGGATTTACCTCCTCATTTCCGCATCCGGGTCACCAGCGAAATGTGGCAAGACCTTAGAGTGTGGATGACATTCCTCGAGGGTTTTAATGGGGTTAGCTTCTGGAGGGAACTGTGGTTCCTTCAAGCCAACCTGCAGGTTCAATCAGATGCTTCAGGAAGGGCAGGTTTTGGCATATATTTTAGGGGGCACTGGTGCGCTGCTCCATGGCCTAGTGAGTGGCACCTGACGGGGGTCACTAGAGACCTCACGTTCCTGGAGCTATTCCCTATAGTAGTTGCAGTACTCCTTTGGGCAAGGTCATTTGCCAACCGCATGGTAGTGTTTTGGTGTGACAACTCCGCGGTTGTTCACGAGGTGAACTCACTCTCCTCACGGTCCCAGAGAGTTATGATGTTGGTCCGGGTGTTAGTGCTGACGTCTTTGAGGGACAACATCCTTTTCATTGCATGGCATGTCCCTGGAATTGACAACGGCATAGCAAATGCCCTCTCTCGGTTTCAGATGGACCATTTTCGGGAACTGGCACCGGAAGCATGTTCAGAGCCGGACCCTTTGCCACCAGGGATTTGGAACCTTGGGAGGTAGAAGTGCAGACCACCGTCCAAGGGGCATCGGCCCCTTGAACACAGGCTGCATACGGTAGGGCCTTTCGGGGCTTTCAGGAATTCAGGGCAAGCAAAGGGTGGGGGATGGGGTTCCCCATACGAGAACCAGAAATTATCCAATTTGTGTTAGCTCTTCATAAGCGGACCTTGGTTGTCGGCACTATAGCTGGCAAAATTTCTGCCATCACTTTTGTCAGCAGGCTGAAGGGCTTTCCGCCCCCTGACAATGGGTTCTTCTAAAAACACATGCTAGAGTCATGGACACGGACACAGACAGTGGTCCGTAGACTACGAGCCCTATAAAATCTCCCATGCTTATTCGGTTGGTGGGGTTCCTAGTGGATGTCTGCTATTTATTTATTTATTTATTTATTTTATAAATTTTTACCCCGCCCCTCCTGCAACGCAGCTCGGGGCGGCTTCCATCATAAAACAATAAAATACAATAAAATCAATCTAAAACAATCATAAATACTTTAAATATTAAATATAAATATAAATATAAATATAAATATAAATATAAATATAAATATAACAGGGCTAGACAAAAACCATAAAACAAATGGGTGGGGGACTAAAATCTCCCTACCCACCCTCCCTCCCAAAGGCCTGGGCAAACAGCCAGGTCTTACAGTTTCGCCGAAATGTTAAAAGGCTAGGGGCCAGGCGGGCTTCCTCCGGAAGGGAGTTCCACAGCCGCGGTCCCACCACCGAGAATGCCCTCTCCATCGTGGCCCCCCGCTTAACACGGGGGACCTCCAGGAAGGCACCCCCGGCAGACCGCAGGAGCCGCTCTGGGGCACGAAGGGCGAGGCGGTCCCTAATGTATGAGGGGCCGAGACCATGTAGGGCTTTATAAACCATCACCAGGACCTTGAACTTGGCCCGGCACACTATCAGCAGCCAGTGCAGAGCTCGGAGCACTGGTGTAATGTGCTCCCAGCGGCCCGTCCCCATAAAAAGACGAGCCGCCGCATGAGGTGCAGCTCTTCAAGACAGTGTATGTTATCATGTATTTTGGTGGTTTTAGGGTAAATGAAGTTGTCTGTAGCTCCGCCAGGGATTTCTCTCATACGGCCCTGTGGTTAGACGACTTGGAGGCACTGTCTCCCAGGATAATACGTCTTCGTCGTTCAAAGACTGATCAGAACGGTCAAGGTCAAAAGGTAGAGCTTTATCAAGGTGGACCAGAGGCAATATGCCCGGTTGTGCAGATGCTGCGATATATGGCAATTCGACAAAGTGCCCCCGGGACATTATTCATCCATGGGACAGGTGCGGTAGCCACAAGCTACAAGGAACAGCAGTTCTCCAGACAGCACTAAAAAAGATCGGTCTCCCAGCACACAAATTTGGGTCCCATTCCTTTCGTATTGGGGCACTTACGACGGCAGCAGCAGCCGGTTTGCCTGAGCCAGCTATCAAAGCCGTGGGAAGATGGTGGTCAGGCGCATATAAGAAATATGTCCGACCATATCACTACTAACAATTTTCCGTCTGTTTCTGCTAGGACCCAGGGCTGACAGGGCGGCTCGAGAGGAGGTGTGGATTATCGGCCTCATTGGGTGCGTCAACAAGTTTGTATGTATAAGGTCCCAAGTTGTATCTCTAATTCAGGATCACTGGTAGCATGCCTTGGTGAGGGCCTCTGCCGGGGATTCTCCTGGAGAGTCTTAGGTAGCACGCCTGGGTGAGGCCTCTGCTGGAGAACAGGATTTCAAACCTTGCTGTCGTGTCTGGTTGTTACAATACTGGGGTAAGATGGACCATTGGTTTGACTCAGGCAGCTCCTTATACGCAAGGGACTGGATTAGATGGATCTTACATCTGGGGATTCAAGGAGGTTCTTCACGCATGCACAATTTGATTCTTTCATACTAATTCAAATAAGTGTGGAAGTCATTACATACTTCTAAAACACTTGTTTGCTGTGATGCTTTTAAGAACATTAACAGCGACAAAGCAACTCCCAGACAGAGCCTACCGCCTGCCATGCTGATCAGTACCATCTCCGTTTCTTTGTCTTCTTCTTCTACAAATTGCATGGCACTGGGGATCCTGATCTTAGACGGCCGGTGCATTACGCTAGAATCTGTGCACCTGTGGCCGCCTCACAGGATGCACCAGAGAAAATCAAGACCCTGATCTCTTGCAGGTTGTAGGATTTATGACCGGTGTTCCTAGGCAGTACAAACAAATTAATTAATTAAATAAATAATAATAAATAATAATAAATAATAATATCAAATCGGAAACCACAGGTGATGATTCTTGAAAGCAGGGGATAAGTGGGCTCAGCTAAGATGTTTATTTAATTTAATTAATTTATTTATTCTATTTATATTAAACTTATATGCCACCCCCTCCTGCCTCAGGCATCTCGGGGCGGCTAACGACATTTTAAAAACATTGAAAACATTAAAATACACAGTAATAAAATGACAATTAAAACAACCTAAAAAGCCCACACCCACCCATCCCATCTCCCTCGATAAAGGTCCGGCGGAACAGCCAGGTCTTACACTGTCTACTGAAAGAGAGGAGGTCGGTAATCAAGCGGACCTCCAATGGGAGGGAGTTCCACAGCTGTGGCGCAGCCACAGAGAACACCCTCCTCACGGTAGACACCTGGGAAACCTAGGGGACCCCAAGGAGGCTCCCCCGTCTGACTGCAGGGGCCGATCCAGGACCCAAAGGGTGAGGCGGTCCTGCAGGTAGGTGGGGCTGAAGCCATTTAGGGCCTGAAAGGTCAACACCAACACCTTGAATTGGCCCCGGAAAACTATCGGCAGCCAGTGCAGAGAGCAAAGCACGGGTGTAATATGCTCATGTTGGCCTGTCCCAGTCAGGAGACGGGCTGCCGCATTCTGCGCTAGCTGCAGCTTCTGAACCAGCCCCAAGGGTAGTCCCAGGTAGAGTGCATTACAGTAGTTCAATCTTGAGGTAACAAAAGCATGGATGACTGTGGCCAGATCCAAGTCTGAGACATACGGCCTAAGCCGACGCACCAGATGTAACTGGCAAAATGCCCCCTTTGCCACAGCCGCCACCTGGACATCCAGGTGGAGCTGCAGATCCAGGAGCACCCCCAGACTCCGGACCTGAGAAACCACGGAAGGATGGACCCCATCAATGATGGGGGTCACCACTCCCTTGGCTTTTCCCACAACCATCACCTCCGTCTTGTCAGGATTTAATTTCAGGCGGCTCGCCCTCATCCAGTCCCCCACAGCTGACAAACACTGGGTAAGCACCGAGACTGCTGGGCCTGAGTCAGATGAAAATGAGAGATATAGCTGGGTGTCATCAGCATATTGAAGGAAGTTCTGAAGGAATGATGGCTGGGTGGTGTCTATTCACGATCTTATAGCTGCCTCCCTCTGCCAGTGTTTGAAATTGAGGGGTCAGCTGTAAGTCTGGGGGTGGGGGGGCAACTGGCAAATCCCCCACCCCATATCCACATCACCTTTGCAGATAGCTAACATGAAAAGTACTGAAATGAATGGAAAAAAACTCCTGGGGCAGTTTGACATTTGAATGCAAGTTTAATCTAGTCCCCAGCATAAATAATCTTCCAAGCAGTTATTTAAACAGAAATGTGTAAGTGTTGCAATTTGAGAATGATATACAAAAATATCCCCCACAACAGTGCTTGTAATGGATATCTCGACAGTGCTGTTCAGAGTGAAACAGCGATTACTGCAAACCTCCAATTATGTGCCCTGGAGAGACCCATGCACTTTCCCTTCCCTGTAATTTCCAGTGCTTAAACTGGAACTCTGACTTTAATTCAAAATCACAGTGGTTTTTTGAGTCCTTAAATGCTGGCTTGCCCGTGAAGAACTGCTGATACAATCTGTTTTCCACAGCTGTCTACAATTGGTGCTTGACAAGAATAATAAGTTTTTCCCCTGATTTTAACGTCTAATGATGATTTCCAACAGGTGAATGGCAGATGGTTAGAAAAAAAAATTCCAATGAGGTTATCCGTGAATATGCCAAACAGCTTCACAAAAATTTAAACACTACTCAGGCCTCACAAAACAGTTATTAACCTAGCCCTAGCATGTTGCAAAACTCAGGGAGTGCAACAACCTTTGCAGCTGTTTCATGGGTTTTCCTCTCCTCCTTTTACTGCAAAGTTGGCAGTACAGTAATGACAGAACAGCCAACCATTTCCCTTAGGTGTGTGTTAATGAGCCTCTTCAATCATATTCATTATCTCAGCAATTTAGTTTTTGCAAGTCTGTTTACAAGAAACTAAGACATCCATGCCCAGACATATTTTTAACCTTGTCTCGTCAGTTGTGATAACTTTAAACAGTGCAGCTGGTACAACTATTTTCCTCTCTTTCTAGGGGTGGGACTATTGGTATTGTCAAGAACCGAGAGTGGCCGATAATGGCCCTCTTGGTTCTAATACGATAATACTGATCATTCTCGGTATTGGCAATATTGGTTATTTTACATTCTCCGATTTTTAACATTGTGGTTTTCCCCATTGTAGTCAATGGCAAAAATCACAATGTTAAAGATTTGATACCCATAGATACGATACATATGATAAACAGAGATCTGATACCAATATACAACCAATTCTGAGAATTTCCCCAAAGTCACATTTACCCTTCCTCATATATGAAGTTACTGTGAGGAACTCTCATAGGTGTTTATTGACAGATGAAAGAAAAATCTAAGGTGGGTGGGAAACCAGTCTCCCTATTTGCATCACATTCTAACATTGTCCACCTAGTGTGCAAGAGAGACAAAAAATTGCCTTAGTCTGATAAAAGCTGTAGCCAAACAAGGTTAGATGGCAGAGAGAGAATAGGCATTATTCCTGATACTTAAGGGTGTGTGTGTTTTCTATAGCCAAAAGAGTCAGAAAGAAGGCAACAATTGGAAAATAAACCAAAACGCTCACTGATGCAGCAAATACCGGAGTCAAGAAAATTAACAAATCTTCCTGAGACATGTCACAGTTTTCTATTATCATTGGGACAACAGTCTGCTTTGGATCTGCAGGCTGGAGATATGTAGGAATAAAATGTTGCAAAACACAGTGTTATTCAGCAGAAAATAGACTACTTATTCACGAACAGGAGAAACTACTCATTTACTTGGTGGACATTTGGAAGGCATGGTAACGTTAGCTCTGATGAGAACTGAAACGCAAGTATCCGAAAAAACGGGTATACCCATAAAATTTCTGATACGCAAATCAAACCAAATATGGGTATTTTTAGTACTCAAACTGGTTTTCGATGGAGTACCCAAAATACCAACCACCGATTACCAAAATACCAACAAGCAGTATACCAAAGTATAAAATAAATAAATAAATAAAAAACAGAACCCAGCACAAATTGGTATATCAGTTGTCATTATGTCGGTATTTCAGTAATCGGTTGTCAGTATTTTGGTTTTCCAGATACTCAAACAGGATTCAGGTACCACTTTGGTTACCTGAAACAGTACCTGAAAATGTGGGTATTACTCATGGGTACCAAATCAGGTATCCGTTTCATCTCTAGCGCTGATGAATAAAACCTCAACATCTAAGCTTTTCAGATGAGCAGCCAAAGCTTTGAATACTAAGTATTTATTTATTTTATTTATTTATTTTCAGAATTTGTACCCCGCTCCTCCTGTGAAGCAGCTCGGGGCAACTAACAGTGTATAAAAATATTTTTAAAATATGAAAAAATATAAAAGACAATAATATAAATGCAAAAAATAAAAATACATAACAACAATAAAACAGTAAAACTTGCAGTCCCAATAGGGACATATCGACCCCCCTCCCCCAACCCTCCCCCATGTCCCTCACCGAAAGCCTGGCGGAACAGCCAGGTCTTGCAGTATCGACGAAAGGAGGAGAGGTCTAGAGCCATCCGAGCCTTTGCTGGGAGGGAATTCCACAGTCTAGGCGCAGCCATCAAGAATGCCCTCTCCATAGTCGCCCCCTGGGAACTTTGAGACGGGCGCCCCCAGTCGACCACAGGGGTCGATTCCAAGCCCGGGGAGTGAGGCAATCCCACAGGTAGGTGGGGCTTGAATATAAAATCAAACAGATTTCACAGAGTGTTTTCAAGTTTTGGCTGCGCTTGTGATTTTGCAAAATTTAGCTGTTACAAGGCAGATATTGCCTTTCTCCTTATGTTCCTTTGTGGTCCTCAAAATCTGCTGAGGGTGCCTTCTTGCGTGCTCCATCACTGGCCCAGGCGGTTTGATCTGACTTGGGCCTGCAGAGAGGTGTTCTCGGTGGCTGCCCCACAGCTTTAGAACTCCCTTCCCTTGGAGCCTCGCCTGAAGCCCAGTTGGAATATCGTCCAGAGGCAGCATAAGACCTTTTTATTTGGCCAGGCATTCCATGAACAGGGATAGATCTTTTGGGTGGGGAAAGGGTGATGGGGTGTTTTTTGTTTTGTGGGGGTTTAATTAATTTTATATTTGTATTTTTGTATGTTGTTGATAGGGTGGGATATAAATAAAAATAAATAAATACATAATCCTTAATCAGAGACCCACGTTCACTGCATTTTCCTTATTGCTGTCAATGGAGAGAACACAGTGAACAGGGGTCACTGATTAGTAGTAGTGGGGAATCCTATATGGTACTGCCAAACACAAGTAAACACAGAAGAATCTTTCCGCCAGTAGCCCTCTGTAATTATTAACTTTAAAAAATGGTTTGTGTCAGTTAAGGTGATAAATCCAGGATTCGAGGAGATGCTACTTGTACATCTATGTGCTCTCCTGTCCCTACCTATGACTGCATGGTGAATCATTGTCATTCTTCAAAGGAAAATCAAACACAGAAATCATGTGCTAATGTCAGGATTTAAATTTACCATTTTGGTTTAAAAATATTATATACATTCAGATCTGGACGGACACATTAAATACCACATGGAATTTATCTGTGGATAAACATTTCAAAATGCTTGGACAGATACCAAACTTGAAAGCCATCCCAATACTCAGTGCCCAACATACATTTTCATAGATTTACAAAACATTTTTAGGGCATTTAAGAGCAAAAATCAGTTTTGCCCACGGGGAAGATTTTGCTTATAAATCCTTGCAAGAAAAATTCTGTAATGAAGGCCCTAGCTCTTACTGGTGGGAGAAGACAAAGGTTAGCTTTAATGAACTGGGATTTTTGAAAGGGTTATCATCATTTAAGGAAGCAAAGAAGCTAGTGAAAGTTAGGCTTTTAGATCTAGACAGACAAAATACGATAGTTATTGCTTCCCAGATTAAGTCCTCCCCTTGATATCAATTTCTTATTCCGGGTCTGACTGGGGCAGAATATATTAAGTTGGATCTTCCGTTCCATCACAAACGTGCATTCCTGGCCCTTCGGCTGCAGATTATGCCTTCCGGGTTTCCCTGGAAGGCCTAGAGCGTCTCTGACGCCGGCAGCCACAGCCGGCGCTGAGGCCGCCGGATCGCCAGCCGCCGCCGCACCCGGAGCTCCGCAAAGGTAAGCAAAGCACTCAACTTTAGTAGGGGTGATCCCTGGGGGGTTGGGGGGGGTGTTAAACACCCCCCCCAGGGATCGGGTCTATACTTACCGGCGGCTGCGGGGACGCCGCGGCCGCTGGTGCTGGGGGGTGGGCTCTTTTTTTTAACAAAAATCCAGGCTGGGCAGGGTGGGTGGGGGGTGTCCCCCCTTCCACCCACGCAGCCTGGGAGGGGGAGGGGGGAGGGATTAATTGTATTTCATTGATTTCAATGGGGACACAGTGCCCCATTGAAATCAATGAAATAAAACCAGTACCGGTATACCGGATTTAATCCGGGAATCCGGTTCTTTGAGAACTGGAAACCGGTAAATCCGGTATCCGGTATTTACCCCGGGGTCCCACCCCTAGTAAATATACCATCTGACATGACTCTAGCCCCAAAATTGGTTTATCTGTTGTCAGACAGAAACCTTGCATCTTACTGGTGCTGTTGCTCCTACTGCCTTCCTGATGGAAAAATGCAGGAAAAGGAAACTGGAAAATGACAGCGAGTTTGATTAAGGAGTCAGATTATAGAATTTTCCTGGTGTTAATAATTAATGCTGTTGGTAATTAAATATTCTTTGCTGCTCCCATTCCCATGGCCATACTGGGACTTGGGGAAAAAGGAGGTGGTATTGCCCAAGTGATTTGGGTATAGTTTCTATGAAAATATTTGTTTTTATATTGTATTTTGTCATGGCCTGTGGCCAGTACAATAAAGAATTATTATTATTATTATTATTATTATTATTATTATTATTATTAATAAAAACATTTTAATAACAGGTTTGGAAATTTAGGTTGGTGTAATAATAATAATAATAATAATAATAATAATTTGCCAGTAATGGCCCTTGCACTGTACAATCATTAATTAGAGACACGTCTCTGCCCCAAGGGGTTCACGATCAAGGATGGGCTAAGGAGGGGAGACAAGGGAATGCCACATAGGGAGAGACAGGGTCCGTTTTTACATGGACGGAGCCCCCCCCACCGCTCGGTGTTCGGGCTGGTGTGCGGTGGAGGGGGGCATTCCATGTATACAGCTGCCGGTGGGTGGGGGGATGGTTGTTTGGCGGATGTGCACCTGTGTAAACACCACGGGTGGCGGGTGTTTGTGCATACACGCTCCTGCCACACACCCGCCAACACCCGCCGCACCCCCACCCCCACCCCCACTCATGGAGCCCTCCAACAGAATGGAGGATGCCCCATGGGTGGAGGTGTGTGTGTGTCCTGTATTGTTTTTAATGTATGGTTTTAATATGTTGTGAGCTGCCCCGAGCTGCCTTAGGGCTGGAGGGAGCGAGGTATAAGTTTTTAAATAAATAAATAAGAAACAAACATATAAATGGGCACACACCCACCTACACCCGCTGCGCCAAAACATCCCACCCCCGTCCATGTAAAAACAGCCAGGGACACACTGACACACCACCCCGAGCTGTGTTCAGGAGGGGCGGGGTATAAAGTGAACAAATAAATAAATAAAAATAAAATGAAGCTGAGAAGCCACAGATGCACCTGGTTTGCTTGGTTACAGGGGAAAACTCAACTCCTGATCAGGGCCTTAACAACAGGTAGAAAAAGTCTCACTATGAAATCGGTGGGGTGAGGAGGAGCTAGGGAAGGCCTGACAGAAGAGGGATGGTTTTGAATATCTTTGAATCCATACAATGACACTGCATTTATTTTTCAAACAGCTCTGAGTCTGTGAGCATAGGAATAACCTCTGCTTCTCAGATCTGTCCCTGGGGCATGATTATATCTAGGTTTTACAGTTTCATATCAACCATTGAAGCAGCATTTAAAGAAAGGAAAAATCAAACAAAAATTGTCATGTAAATAATATAACCACTGGGTATTCACGCATAATTGAGGTTTTTAAGTAGATTTGTTACCTCAAGAAGAGGAAATGACTGTCACAGAGAGTAAATAGCTAAGTGGCATATAACAGCCCAAAGAATAACCCGGGTGGGATTCTCAAAAACAACAGTGATTTCAGAAGAGCCCTGTTGAAAAGGTAATGGGACTCATTCGGAAGGTCTTTTTCAAATCCAGGCTGGCTCTGTCTTCCATTCATGGGCCCTTTTCACATAGACACTCTAACACTGATAAAATGGGTGTTACAGTTTATTATACATGTTGCAGGGCTGCAGGTGTGCTCAATGGCACCCTACAACATGTATAATAAAATGTAACAACCATTTTATTATTATTAATTATTTATTATTTATTATTAATTTATTAGTATTAATTATTATTAATTTATTGTTATTAATTATTATTATTATCAGTCGTAAGCATTTATATAGTGCCAGCAACGTACCTGGCACTATACAAAGTAATGGAATACACACAATCCCTGCCCTAGGGCTTACAATCTGAGAGACAGGGGTGGGGGTGGAGCGGGAGACGAAGGAAGGGGAACAGAGGGAGAGACAAGGGGTGTAACATTCACAAGGATGCGAGGTCCCAGGTGCATGCGCTTGCCTTGGTTACATCGAGAATGATGACTGGATGGTCCATGTGGTGAGGATATGAGTACACAGACCTCAGGTAACAGATTGTACTGGATGAAGGGTATCCGCAGAGTCGATGTAGGATTTAAAAGAAAGGGTTGAGTCAAAGGTGAAGCCTAAGCTAAGGGCTTGGGGGAGGCCTTTATCAGTGTTAGAGTGTCTGTGTGAAAAGGGCCATATTTGTGACCTACTAGAACGGAAGTCGGCAAACTGTGGCTCTAGAGCCATTATGATACATGAATGCGGCTCTCGGGATTAGGAAGCTTTCCCACTCCTGCACTAGAACCTAGTACCTGTATACTTAGGACCCATCATCTCATGGTCCATGGATATTTCTGCAAGAGATAATAATGACATAGTTTATTCCATCAAGGAATCCGTGGGGATTGTGTGAAGTGGGTTTACAAGGCACATAAATCTGTGTCGAGCAAGCCCAATAACACAGGGTTGCTTGTCACATGTTTTTTTCGTCTCACAAACCCCTTTCAATCACACACCACCTTCAAAAGAGGAAGCTGGCACAAGCTGCACTCCATGTGGGCTCCCCCTGCTGGAAGGACAAGGTTTGAAAAAGCCACACACCACCCCCTCCCATTTATCTAGGGAAAGAAAACAATATGGCTGTTCTTACACATATGGAGGTGGGTGGGGGATGGGCGTTTGGGCATGGTGGGTGGAGGTGGGTGTGTGGCATGGTGTGCTCCCAACAAACACCCACCTCTGCCCACCGACACCCATCTCCACCCACGGGGCCTCCTCCAGTTTTCCGGAGGGTCCCGTGGGTGGGTGATGGGTGGAGGTGAGTGGAGGTGGGTGTGAGTTGGGACCACGCACACGCAAACACCCACTGCCCGTGGTGTTTACATGGGTGCACACTGATCCCCACATCGACGGCAGTTTACACGGACACCCCCTCCTTAACACCCGCCAAAACACCAAGTGGGGGGAGGGGATCCGTGTAAAAACGGCCTATGGAAGTTATTGTCCCATCAGCCTGGTTTTAACTGAAACCCTTTTTACATGATACGTACCCATGCAGGTCAGCTGTGTGGGCATGCGTAGGTGCCTCCCGTATGACTGCTGCAACGGGTGGGTGGGTGGATGTGTGTGCGTGCGTGCGTACACGCTCCCATGACCCACCCATGCATGGAGCAATTGGCCAAAACGGTGGTTGCTCAGTGTGTGGAGGCGGGTGAAGATGGGTGTGTGTCTGTGTACACACCCACCCATACACCGCCCCTGCACCAGCACGCACACAGTTTACCTCCACAGCCACGGTCTGTTTAAAAAGGGCTTGAGTCTGCCTTTTGTCTGAGTCTATCTGAGTCATATGGGTCCAACTTATTAGGAACGTCCAGAAGCAAGTCCTTTTTAGACATCTAAAATAAGGAAATTGTCTGGTTTGGAAACAAGGGGATGGGCCGGTGAAAGAATAGCTTGGAGTTTTCTCTAATGAATAAAATTATTTTATCAGTAGGAAAACCTCGACCTGCAAAGTATGGACAGCCTCTTGCAAGGTGCAAAATGCCTTGATTCCTGGTAAAATTGCGTGATATCAGTACCTGTCAATAGCTGGTCCCACTTGGTACTATCTGCTAGGGTTCGACATCCAGATTGAAATTATGGATTCGGATCCATTCGGATCTGCAGTTTTTGGATTAATTAAGGATACAGATTTGGATCTGGATCCCATTGAAGTAAATGAAAAATATTCCCATTGAAGTCAATGGGAAACGGATTCATGCTGCCATTTGTAGTTCTCCGAAGGCATTGGGTCCGACCTCCCCCAACCCCATCCTCTGGGACCCTAGAATGTTATTTACCAGCCTTGGGAGGCTTGATTGAAGCTTTGCTGGCCTCCTGCTGGGTGTGTGTGTGTGTGGCCTCCTGCCTCCCAGCAGCCTCCCTCACCGTAGTGCATTGCCAAGCTCCCTGGTCTGGATCGAGCACGTGCAACCCTTTTCCAAAATGGTGATATGTACACTCCAGGACTCATGGGAATGGGAGGGTGGGGGAAGAATCTGAATTTGGAACGCCCGATCCAGAACTAGCAGGGCATAATTCGGATTATCTGTAACGGCCCAGATTAATTCAAATCTGGAACACCCATCTCTACCATCTGCCCACCAGACTTCACAAGAAGGGTATGTAGAGAGGCGTTCTCAGTGGCTGCCCCACAATTATGTAGGTCCCTTCCCTCGGAGATTCAGCTAGGTCTGAGCCTGCTCCTCTTCCAAAAGACATGCAAGACCTTTTAGCTGGCCAGACACTTGACAGGATGGGATAGGGTTGATGTGGGAAATGACAGGTTTGGGGAGAATTTTTATATGCTTTTACAAGTTTTTGTATGGTGGAAGATGCCTTGAGCCATAGGGGAAAGGCAGAGTCTAAGGCCGCTTTAAAATGGACCCCTCCCCCCCCATGCTCAGTGTTCGGCAGGCGTTGGGGAAGCACCTGTGTATATGGCCAGCAGTGGGTGGGATCATTGGTGTCCGCTCGGTGTTTGCCCATCTGAACACCGAGAAGGATGGATGAGGTGCATGTGCGCTCCCGGGTAACACTCACGTACACCCATCACACACCCATCTTCACACACCTCCAAAACCGGAGGAGACGCCGTACGTGGAGGTGGGTTGTGTGTCCATGTAAACGGACACACACACCTACACCCACTGCAGCAAAACACCCATCCCCCACCCATCTCCGTCCGTGTAAAACCAGCCAAAATTTGAATAAGTAAATAAATACATTTTGTTCTCTTTCATAATCAGCAAGTGAATATTATATAATGGCAAGATTCAAAGAAAGATTGGACATCTATAGGGAGGTCAAGAATATATCAAGTAATTATAGTTAATGTGTCAAGTAATGTGTCAAGTAATCATAGTTCCCTCTCCCTCCTTCTCCCCAGCTCTTCCTTCCTCTACTTCTTTTCTCCCTACTCCTTCCTCCCCCCCAGCCCATCACTTCTCTCCAACCTCCTCACACTTCCTCCTCCCCCTTGGCTACCTCCCCCTCCCCTTTGGAACTGTCGCTCCTCTGCCAATATAGCCCCCTACATCCATGATCTCATCCTCTCTCACTCCTTCCAGCTCTTTGCCTTTATTGAAACTTGGATCTCCCCCTCTGTCACCCCTGCTACCCTCTCCTTCAGGGGTCTCTCGATTTCTCACCAGCCACACCCCGAAGGCCAGGGTGGTGGCGTGGGCCTCCTCCTCACTAACTCCTGTCAATTCCAACCACTTTTTCCTCCCCTCCCTCTCTCCTTCCCTTCCTTTGAGGCTCACTCTGTGTGCCTCTACTCCCCCCTCCATCTCCACGTCGCTGTCATCTACCGCCCCCCTGGCTCTCTCTCTTCCTTTCTCTCTGAATTTGAGTTCTGGCTCACTTTCTTCCTTTCCGACAATACCCCCACTCTCATCCTCAGTGACTTCAACATTCACGTTGATGTTCCTTCCCAGCCCTCCATCTCTCACTTCCTCTCACAAGCCTCCTCCTTCAACCTCCACCTTTGGACCAACTCCTCCACCCACGCTAACGGCCATTCTCTCGACTTAATCTTCTCTAGGAACTGCTCTGTCTCTGATCTCTCCTTCGATCCTCATCCCATCTCTGACCACTTCCTTGCCTCTTTCAATGTCTCCCACTGCCCCCCCTCCTCTTCCCCGTCTCCACGCCCCTTCCGTGACCTGCAGGCCATTAACCTCCTGGACTTTGCCTCCTCTCTCTCCTCTCTTCTCCCCAGTCTTCTCCTCCTCCCCTGACTCTGCCATTTCTGCTTTCAATGTCTCTCTTTCCTCCACCCTTGACTCCCTTGCCCCCTTCTCCTCCCACCCTGCCCGCTCCCACAACCCCCATCCTTGGCTTACCCCGAGTATCTGCCACCTCCGCTCCTGCACCCGTGCTGCTGAATGCCTTTGCTGCAAATTCCACTCTCATGCTGATTTCCTTCACTTCAAATTCTCTCTCTCCTCCCTTACTTCTGCTATCTCCCTCCTAGACAGAATTATTACACCTCCCGCATTGAGTTCTGTTCTCGGGACCCTTGCCGCCTGTTCTCCACATTTGACTCCTTCCTAAAGCCCCCCGTCCTCCTCCTCCCTCTTCCCTTTCTGCTCCGGATCTTGCTTCCTTCTTTACCTCCAAGATAGACAAGATCCGCTTCAACATCGCTTTCCACTCCTCTCCTCTCCCTACTCCCTCCCCTCTCCCTCCTCCCCCTCCTTCTCTCCTGTCCTCCTTCCCTCCCACCTTCCTTGAGGAAATCTCCTCCCTGCTCTCCTCCTCCAACCCTTCCACTTGCCCCCTTGACCCCATCCCCTCCCGCCTCCTGACCTCTATTGTTTCCACTGTCGCCCTTTCCCTCCTGCACATCATCAACCTCTCCCTCCCTACTGGCTCCTTCCCATCCACCTTCAAGCATGCCACTGTCTCTCCTATCCTCAAAATGTCCACTCTTGACCCCTCTGACCCTTCTAGCTACTGTCCTGTCCCACTCCTTCCTTTTGCTTCCAAGCTTCTTGAACACGTTGTCTCCTTACACTGCCTCAACTTCCTCTCTGCCAACTCCTCCTTTGACCCCCTCCAATCTATCTTTCGCCCCCTTCACTCTACTGAAACTGCTCTTACTAAGATCACAAATGATCTTCTTCTGGCTAAATCTAATCACCTCTATTCCATTCTTGTTCTCCTTGACCTCTCTGCTGCCTTCGATACTGCTACCACTCACTCTTGCTGGATTCACTTCACTCCCTTGGCTTCTGTGGCTCTGTCCTCGACTGGTGCTCCTCCTACCTCTCTGACTGCTCCTCCCTTCCACTCTTGGTTGGTGTTCACTAGGGATGGGCGAACGCGGCTCGGAAGTTCGGAGTTCGGCCCGAACTCGAACTGTTCGGATGACCAAACTCGAACCCAAACACGAATATACCGAACAAACCGAACACCGAACGGCGAAATGGCCGAACAGTTCGGTCAGTTCGGATTGCGTTCGGATGAGTTCGGGTGGCAAAAAAAGGTTCACAGGAAGGTCAAACATTACAGGGAGCTGTCAGTCACTGAGGAGCAGACTTCCAGGCACCAGGGGTGGAGAGACTTGCAAGAAACGAAACTAATTATCTGCCTCCCCACTTCCCAACACATTCTGAGCTAGTCACTGTTCCTGAACAGCAGGTGTTGAGTAGGATTTTTAGATTGCTTTAAGTTTCATTTCACTTTTGTAATGAAATGAAACTTAAACCATAAACTGAAACCTTGTGTTATGCACTGTACAGACTCATTGAGTATGTA
>QEPC01008296.1:1359982-1446888 GCA_003113815.1 Sphenodon punctatus | reverse complement strand
GCTGCCAAGGTCATTCACTCTGCCCGTCGCTTCGACCATGTGCAGCCTCTCCTCCTCTCCCTTCACTGGCTCCCCCTTCCTGAACGTATCCTGTTTAAACTCCTGTTTTTCACGTTCAAATCGCTCCACGACCAAGCTACCCCTTACCTCTCGGACCTAATTTCCCTACACACTCCTGCACGCGCTCTCCGCTCTTCCTCTGTCCCCTCCCTCACTCTCCCTCGTTTCTCCTGCTCACCTAACCACCTTCGACCCTTCTCCCTCACTGCCCCCCATGCCTGGAACTCCCTCCCCACCTACATCCGCCTTGCCCCCTCCCTCTGCTCCTTCAAATCCCTCCTCAAGACCCACTTTTTCCTCGCTGCCTTTCCCAATGCCTGCTAGTCTTTCCCCTTACTCTTACTGTCTGCCCTCCTCTGATGACCGCTGCCTTCCCAATGCCTGCTAGTCTTTCCCCTTACTCTTACTGTCTGCCCTCCTCTGATGACTGCTGCTACCAACCTCTTTGTAACCAAGCCAAGCACACGCACCTGCGATTTCGCATCCGCTTGAATGCTTGTTTGTCTTCTCCCACACTGTCCCCTCTCCCTGTCTCCCCCCTTTTGTCTTTTAGATTGTAAGCCACAGGCAGGCACCGCGTCTAGTTCTGTGTTCTGTACAGCACCAGGTCATACGACTGGCGCTATATAAATGTCTATTAATAATAATAAAATAATAATTCATCTTCACAACAACCCCAAGAACAAGGCTATTAGTATTCTCACTGTATAGATGGGGGACTGAGGCTGAGAGATAGGCCCTTTTCACCTGGGACGCCCCCACTCATCTCCACGCAGTTTTGCTGAATGGAGATGGGTGGAGACACCTGTGTGAATGCTGTGAGGGATGGGTGGGGGCCCATGCATGCTCCTATGCTACACCCATCTCCACCCATCACTCACACATGGAACAATGAAATCCAGTTCCCACGGGTGCACACCCACCTCCACCCACTGCAGTCGCACACCCATCTCCCCACCCACCACAGTCCATTTAAAAATGACCATAGTGACATACTCAAAACCACCCAGCATCTTCCTGTTTAAGGCAGGATTTGAACCCTTGTCTACCAAGTTCCAATTTCATACCTTATCTGCTAGGCTATCCCAGCTTATGAGTTCTGAACATTAAATTAGCAGTCATGCAAAAGCAGAGGCAGGTTACTATAGCTATGTTCATGCTGAATTCAATGAGACTGGATTCAACTGAGGAGGGCGGTACTGCTCAGTTTGAGTAAATGTGCTGATGAGTAAATGTGCCGATGAGTCAGGTGTTTCTATTTCAGTAGGCATACAGTGCCATGTTTCAGTTCCCATTCATTAGCAAGCATCTTAATTATGCTGATGTCCACCGACAGACAATCGGAATGCCTAGGGTCTTTTATGAGGGCACTGTGTTCGTTTTTACCATGGCTAGAGATTACTTACTATCTGCTGAAGAGGTTGTGCATTGTTGTTTTTTTTAAAACACTTGCAATTTGCCACTTCATCTGCTTCTAGAAATATGATGATGTAAGTGATTATCAAGAACACAGGGACCTTGTTTGGTTTTCTCTCTCTTTGCAAGTACATGAAACATTTACTTGCAAGATTTAGTACCTGATTACCCAGTAAATGTGCACCTAATACACTGTACTCTGGAAATCATTTGTGTGTTTTGGTTTTTAGTAACTGACAATAATGATTCATTATCTTGGAGCTTTAACTAGAGGTACCACACATGATCAAGGCTTGATTCTTTGGAGAGGAATGCTGTATTTTTCAATAAATAATCTTACCCGACCGTCCGTCTCTCTGGAAGTCCACGTGGTACCATTCTCCGTCATTCACTTTCTTTTGCAAGGCTTTTGTTTTAATAGTACCGGACCCCATGTCCAACAACAGGTAAAGGTGACCATCAAGCATCTCAATAGCAAAAAAGTCAACCTTGACCATTTGGGGGTGTTTGGCATCTTTTTGGTGTCTTGGTTTCCCATGACTGAAGAGAATCAGCCCATTTGGCTCAGTAGTGCGAAAGTCAAATGATATTGAGCCTGTCTTCTTGGCATTCCATTTTGGCAAAGAGATGAAAGACTCTGGTGTTTCAAATGTAATTGGATCCAAGGTTGCAACATTCTCGCATTTAAATGCTACAATGCCATGAATCTTCATTTTAGGGTCTCCTTGCTTAGCAAGTCGTGATAACTCCAGCCTGACATCATTGTTCTTATACACAACCTGTAAACAAAGCATAGTGATTACAAGAAGGGGAATAACTATTTTAACATAGTTGAACATAATTTTACCTTTATAGGTAAGTACGTTTCTAATAGGGGAGGGTATTAAAAACATACCCACTCAAGTGCACACCCACGCACACAAATGCATAAACACATAAACAATAATTATATTTGCATATTCAAAAATTTACAATATTTGTGTATTCACAAACACACACAAATAAAACTTGTGAAAAATTTCTGAATGAACATATTTTTGTTACAAAATAGCAGAAAGTAAAGCAAATTTTAAAAATCAGACAGAAGTTTTCATAGATCAGGAAATTTTCATGGGAAATTCCAATTGAACCCATTTTTTTTGTTGGTGAATTTATAAAAAAAATCTCCCACCTTCTCTGCTCTTTTGATCACAATTCTAAATACACTAGGGGTCAATCCAAAGACTATGCATGCACCATGAGTGCACATGTCATTCACACAAATGCCAAGTGCACACAACTTGCGCACCAAGTGGAAGATGTGTGCACAAGTGCATGGTATGCATGTGTTGTGCATTCTGTGTACATGATATGTACACATCCAGTACTTGGTATGCACATAATACACACTTGGTGCATACGTGCAACCTTTGCTTTGTGCATGTATGTACCTTCAGCCTCAGATTACTCATGTACAAGTCCCATTGGTTTCAGTGGGGCTTACTCATGAACAGTTATGTTTAGGATCAAGACCATATTGTGTTTAATATCTGAAAATTAGTACATACTGATATTTTGGTTTGCAAAATCCAGTGTTTAGAATGGATTGATAACAACATGCTTTGACCTTTTGGAAACTATGCACAGTGTTTAAATATGAGAAATATATTTGAGCTGTGTGGGAAGTGGTGACCTGAAGCCTGAATCAAAGTACAAGCACTGTTACATAGATGAACTTGAACTCTGATCCATTTAAGCCAGAATCCATATGAACTTTGATGATACCAAACGTATTAGTCAAGAACAAAGTGATCCAAGAAGAATAAATCAACATATTACCCAAGCACAAAACAGTTGAACAGTCCAAGAATGTAGAAAAACAGAAGTATTAATAAAAAATGCCAGACTAGAATGAAACGGGTGAATGGAATGCATAATGCTTTTATTAACTTGTTTGGAGCAGGGGATAAAAGACCTCTTTGGCATGGACATCTTTTTTATAGTCAAGGGGATTGAAGAGTGAGCTGGTGCCATTGTCATGCAGTTGGCGTTGGTGTCATGTGCAGCGTGTATAGACAGGGCTGACCTTACCACAGGGCAACCTGAGGTCTCCACCCTGGAAGCCACTACTTTCTCTGCTTTGGGGTGTCCCACGATGGCCCCTGTTTTCACCAGGGCATGAGACCCCAGTCCCTCCCAGTAGGGTCCTAAATGTGAGTACCTCTAACACCCCAGAGAGGATGCTCTCTGAGGTGGTGGGACCACAGGGGTTGGGCAGGGCTGACCTTAGGATCTGCAGAGCACAGAGTGAAGATAAAATGTGGGGCTCTTGGTGGCCCATCCCCATTGGGGACAACCTCTGCAGTGTCCTGAAGGTGATCATGTTTGAGTCCCCACTGAGAGGGAGTGGTGCCCCACAACCTGTCCTGGTGAAAATAGAGCCCCCACCCCCCCGGAAAGAGCAGGGCCCAGGGCAGCCGTCCCAGGTTGCCCTGTGGTAAGGCTGGCCCTGGGGGCGGGGGACCCCGAGCACTGCAAATTGTAAGGCCAACCCTGTGTTGGCAATGAGAAATGTTCTGTAGACAATAAACCTGGTTTCAGTCTTTCCAGTGAACTAAGCATGTGGTCTTTTCTGATAATATCAACATTAAGGTCTGCTGCTAAGTCATGCTGGAGCGTGACCCCAAGCCTGTTGTTTAGAGAACCATTCTGGCCAACAAGCTGGAAACTCTGAAGTGGGTATGTTGGATAAGTTTCCAAGATTATTATTTTTTTAGTGAAAAAAATAAGTCCAACTAGCTTTAATATATTTAATAATAATAAAGTTTATTGTGAAGCCAATTGGCTATTACAATATGATTGGTTAAAATGTAACAAAAACAACAACACCACGAGCTATACATAACCCGGATCTGCACCCCCTCACAGCATTGCTACAATGAAAACATCCGGCCGCCATATACTGCCAGTCTATGCAACTGAGTCTAATTGTTTAACCAGCTACAAATTTAAGAGTATTGGGATCTCTAGGCAGCTGAATTACCCTTGGGCCATTTGCCTTGCCCTCTTTGAGCCCAGGGGGGGACTTACCAAGTCTTTAAGATGGCTTTCCTAGCTAACAATGCTGCATAAGCAAAATTGACCACTGAACGGGTGAGAGGGGAATCACCCGGACTCAACAGCCTCTATAAAACACAAGAACTCGGACACAAAAGCAAGGCGGGGAGGACATCCCCAAGGAACATTAGCCAAAGCCCTACCAAAGAAAAAAGGATGTGCTCCACTGTGTCCACATCACCTGTATTGCAGAGTTCGCACAGTCTCTTGTCGTAGGGGATGCCCTTGTATCTCCCCTCCACCAAAGCGGAGGGGAACACATTGCACCTCATTTTAGTAAATGCCACTCGTCTCTCTGAGTCTTGCCAAATAAAAAGATAGTTGGAACCAAGGGGTCGAGAACTATATAGTCCTAACCCAGGGGCAATCTTTTGGGTGACCAACAAAGCCTGCTCCGTTTGACCCACCTGGTCCAGAAGCCTCTGGTGCAACAGCTTCTTGAAGGCTTTCGGGCCTACCCTCCTTCAGTCCTCTGGGGCAAACCCCAGGCACTGGATCAGCAGCTGGACTTGGGACACCCATGCATCCAGCAGCCCTGACTTCAAAGCTCGTGACAGCAAAGAATCGTCCCCATCACGGGCTGTCATCAGTTTCATCCAGTAGTTGATCAAATGCCGAGCTACCAGGGCTTCCACTGGGACCATCCCCAACTCTGTTCTTGCTATTACTTGAGGGGAGCCCCTGGGGATGCCCAGGATTGTTGTCAAGAAGCCATTTTGGATGCTCTCCAGCTTATCTTTAAAATCCAACCCCCATATCGGAACAGCGTACAAGACCTGGGAAAGAGCCTTTGCTTTAAACAAAGTCAATGCTGGAGCTGTCATCCGCCCTCCCTGTCCAAAATAGAATTTTAGAATAGCAGCCGAGGAATTCCTACATTGAGTTTTGACCAGCTCAATGTGGGCCCTCCACAAGGCTCCCGCGGAGAAGGTCACCCCCACGTACCTAAAGGCTTGGACTTGGTTGATAAAGTTCCCTTTTATAACCCAAACATTAGGGCTACACTTTTTCTTACCACCCACTACCAGAACCTTACATATAGCATAGTTGACAGTCAATGATTCTTTGGTGCAAAAGTCACTAAAGAGAGTCAGCTGTCTCCTTAGGCCAACGGCAGTACGAGACAGCAGGACTGAGTTGTCTGCATAAAGGAGGAGTAGGAGGCTCTTTTGAGCCAGCACTGGAGCATGGGTGTCCCCTGAATTCATAAATGGGACCGCTTTAATATATACAAAATGAAAACTTTGCTTTCCACTGACTGCAGCTGTTATAATAGCTTGGATTATGCCAAACAGCCCTGCTTTAAAAATATCCTTGGAGTTAATTCAGAGGAATCAGCAGACTATTTGAGCGATCATTTCCAAATGAGCTTATATGGACCTGATTGCTGTGCATCCATTTTGCTGATGTTAGTGAAGGATTACCTTCCTTTATTACCTCCTTAAAGTCTTGATCTTGTGTATATATAAATTGTTATCAAGGTCAGATGCTGCATTGTAACGTTTAAAAAGAAAAAAAGTTAGTGTACTTCTGGCTTGTCCTTGAAATGGGATAATAGCATCCCTTGTTAGTTATTAAGCAATACAACTGGGAAACTGCCAGTATCACAGATACTAGGAGAGACTAAAGGCAGGAGAAGCACTCATAGCTAAATGCAAAGCAGTCTGCTAAATTTCCCCACCATCAAAGCTTGCTGGAAGAATATTTGATAAAACTGAAACACAGTATTAGCTTTCAATCTAATCAGACCGCATTACAAGTGTTCCTCTTCCAGACTGCCCATTTATTTGCCTCAAACACCCAGAGAAACTGGCCGTGCAACAGTTATTTCCCAAGCAATAAAGTCACTGCAGTTTTACTGTTCATCAACGTATTCAGGGAGCTTTGTATTCCTCTTGTACCGTGAATGACATGATTGCTATGTATGCCAGCTTCTTACCCAGCATGGTTGTTAAGAAGCATTTGTCAAAGCGAGTCTGTTCAATTAATAAAGCAAAGTGTACGATCTGAAGGGCATGGGAAAATGGTTGCAACACAGCTGAGATTTTTTTTTCAACTAACATTTTTGCATTCCTAAAAGGCCACATTGCCAGGAACCAGAAGGATTTTTGTAAATAGAAGAGGACTGGGGCCAAACTCCCAAAGGCCAAAACAGAATTTTATTAGTAGAAATCAGTTGCCAGAGCCCAATCATATGTCTTTTTTAAACGGGTCACGGCTGGGGGGTGTCTTCTTGGGTGCACTGCTGCAAGGGCAGTACAGCGTGGGTGGGTGCACCCCCATCCTGATGCATAACCCCGCGCGGAGCAGTCTGTGTTATTCTTCAGTTGTTCTGTGCGGGGGCCATGGGCCAGAGGGGAGCATGCACACATGCCCACCCACCCGCCCACCACCTCTTTAAGACAGGACACACCCACTCATGTCCACTACATGGCTATGCCTGTACATGAGTGGGTGTGTCTCATTTAAAAAGGGCCACAGTTCATAAACATCATCTGGAATCAAAGATCGCTAAAAACGGTGGAGGTTACAAAACACTATTCCTCCCCGCTCCCCGCACAGAGTCTCACTGTCATGTCTTCATCAGCCAAAAGAAAAGAAAAAAACCCTGTCATCTATGTATGATAGTGTTCAGCAATCCACAAAACGTTTGGCTGGGACAAAGTTACAATAAACTTCTTTGGACATTTTTATTACCTCTCTTTTCAAACATGCCCTCCATCCATCACATTTCCTCCTACCTTACATCATTCTCAGAAATTTTTCCTAACCTGGTCCCTAACTGTTCTCCCTTTATGGGCAATCAGATGATAACTCTGATCTTAGCGGAAGGAGAACCCAGTCGTTAGTGAACTCGTTTCAGACCTGGGAGCTCTGGGTTCAGTTACTTGTTCTACCACAGGGTTACTGAGTGACTAGGGGTAAAAACAGACGTGCGGGCAGCCCAGCGGCTCTCCGATCCGGGCCAGGAAACAGTGACAGCCCCTCCCTGCATGAGGGAGCCATCCTGCTGACCTCATGCCCTGGTAGGGTGGGGAGCTGAACAAACATGCAGGCAGCTGGCCCCACCCCTGCCCTGTTCCCAGTGCCCCGCCCCCTGCCATGATAGACAGCCATGGAGACCAGCTATGGTGCTTGGCTGAGGTGGCCCTGTCCCCAAGGCGGGGATGGTGGGGCTGCCAAATGTGCTAGCCCACATTGGCCCATGTGGGCAGCCCTTGGCGTGGGCTGGGTCCTTGGAGTTTTCCTGAGGACACAGCTCAGGCTAGCCATGTACCTGGCCCGGGGCAGACCCGGACCAACATCTGTGGTCACACATAATGAACACACGTCGGTGGGTCCCCCACAGCGGGCCACTGTCATGCCTGTTCTTACCCTCGGTCAAGTCTTTCTGTGCTACATGTAAAAGAGGGATAATGCTACCCAGAACTCATGCGCTGACTGGTCAACAAAAGGCTCCTCAGTGGCTAGGGTCTAAAATAATTGGTGAAGCAGAACATTGTACCTCCTCAGCTACACCACCCTCATGAACCTTCAAACTGTTCCTGCTCCTGTTTCACTCTCCTCCCTGTCCACACATGATGTCTGTACATGAAACCAAAAGGCAAGTATTAAGTTTGGTCATACAAACCTGGGAATCAGCCATGGACGAAATATGGGTTTGCTGAGACCTGGGAATTCCACAGCAGGACAGAGGAAAACACAGTACAGCAAGAACTGTGGATCTGGTTAGTGTCAACAGCAGAGAGTTTTTGCTATCAAACATTTATGCTGCCACCCAATGGACTGCCCTTGGGTGCAGAATCCGTAGGATGGTAGCAGAAGCAGAGCAACATGAACACTGGTTCATGCTGTTCCATTTCTGGAGGATGTTGCTGCGCAAGCAAAGGTTGATTCCTCCCCCCACCCCACCTGGTTCATTATAGTGTGTAGAGCCATCCATAGTCCTATACTCCTGTGTAGGGATGGGTGAATAGAACCGAGTTCAGAAATTCGGTTCGGTTAGAAAACCGAGTTCGGTTCGGAAGTTTGGTTCGGTCAACCAAACTATTCGAGTTCGGTCCGAACTCTGAACTTCCAAACAGAGTTCAGAAATTCAAACCCCATTGAACTAAATGGAATATTATCTTATAGGGATGGGTGAACAGAACCGAGTTCAGAAATTTGGTTCGGTTCAAAAATCGAGTTCGCTTTGGAAGTTCGGTTCGGTCGACCAAACTGGTCGAGTTCGGTCCGAACTCAGAACTTCCGAACTGCGTTCGCCCATCCCTACTCCTGTGCCCCCTCTCATTAGTATCATCCTCACCCTGATTCACCCTTCTTGTGAATGTGAGCACCCCTCCTCCTCATGTCAGAAAGCAATGGCAATGCTTGCTTTGGGTTCCACCTCTCCCACAGCACAGGGGAGAGAAGGAGAAAAAAAGAGCAAAGTATAAAGGGCATTCTTATGGCTTGCTTTGTCCTTGGGTGTGATTCCAGTGCTCCACAGTCAAGCAAATTTGCGTTGGCTCTCAGTGCCCCTTGAGACTGGGGAAAAAACACTATCTATATCCTGCGAGGCCAGGGATACTGAAACTGTCAATGACACTGGGTGAAATAGTGTGTGAAAGTGTGAGAATGAGTGACTGTGTGTATACCAGTGCTCAAACTGGTAAAAAACATGAATTGCCAGGACCCAAACCAGTCCCAGAAGCCACAGCCCCAGGCCCAGAAGCCACACCTTCCAGCCCAGAGCTTGCAAATGAACCCTGTTCTCCAGCAGCAACCCAACCACTGAACTAACCTCCATCTCTACACCGGAATATAAAACAGGAGTTCTTGTGATTTAATCTATATGATGGTCAGTGCAGGAGGATGGGGCAGGAAAGTCGTTAATGAAAGCCAAATCAACCATGCAGATTTGTTCTGGCTTTTGTTTCCAACCCTGCCATGGCCAATACTGCCTGTTTCCTGGTCTTCCACACTCCTACTGGGACCATATTCCAGGATCGAGCCCCCCACCCCCTTTAATATAATTGCATGGGCTGTACCCTGGCACGCTCCCCCCCCACCACACACACACTAAGCCCCGGACTGTGCATGAATGTGCATTATGGGAGAAAAGACAGTGGGCAGAAACAGTTGACAGTGGCCCTCTGTGGTCCAAGACTAACCCGCCCAGCTGTTCCCGCACTGCCAGATGTTTCCCAGGACTTACCTGGGACGGGTAGACAGCTGGCCCGGATGCCTCCTCAGGAAAATCGCTGAGGTAGGACATCCCGGGCCAAGGGCCACCCACACAGGCTACTCTGAGCCAATGTGGGCTCACACATTTGTTCGGTGCCCCTCTCCGACCCAGGAAATGGCTGCTACAGTTTCCCGCCCTAGGGTGAGCCAGGGAGATGCCTCTTCGCTGGCACATCTGTTTTTACCTAGTGAGCATGCAATGAAGTATTTTGAGAACGTCAAACATTTCAGAGTTATAAACCATTTCCATTCCCTATGTGTTCACAACACCGAGGTTCTATTTCCCTTCCTGAAAGGTTGCTATGAGACTATAAACATTAGAGTCTTCAAAGCATTCAGAGACTGCTATAATGGAGGCAAGATAAATAATTGACGTAGAATGTTACTTGCAAATTTCTCTAAACGATGGTAATCAGCCCACTTGCTTCAATTGCTACCCAACCATTATTTCACCTCCTGCAAACATACAGCTACTCTCTTTTGCAGGCTTTTAGTGTATGGTGACAAATGATCTTTCAGCTGGGGAGGCCTGAGACCTGAAACTTTTAAGGTAGATACTGGGTATTTTCAGACGTTACGAGATCACAGTCAACCACAGTCAATTCCCTGTGGTGGCTGTGACCGCGTAACGTCTGATGGGGGAACGGATGTTCCCCCCAGATGTTACCATGGCGGGGAATCACTTTCGCCATGGGAGCGGCTGAAGCGGCAGGACCAGCGGTCAACGCGTGGCGAAGGTGATTCCCCGCCGTGGTGAACCCTGCCGTCACTTCTGGAAGGCGGCCATGGCCTGGAATCCCCGCAGGGATTCCGGCCCATGGCCAATTCGGGCGAGCGCTCCAGCCACATTGGCCGCAGTGGCTGCCTGTCTCCCCAGAGGGCGGGCAGCGGGCAGCGGGGAGCGTGGAGGGGGCGGGGCCATGCGGCCGCACGTTGCGCCGTGCGGCCCCTCTCCCTCCCCAATTCCCCACCGGGATCCCCAGGCACGTCTGTTAGGGCGTGACGGGGTCATCCCGGCGGGGGATCAATGTATTGATTTCGTGATGGGGCCAATTGGCCCCGTCACGTCTGAAAATACCCACTGTTACACAGGTATTCTGAGGCTTGATGCTGCACCGTGAAATCAATGGCAGTTTTGCTGCTGATATCAATGGGATCATCATCAGGCCCTAAAACAGGCAAAGCCTGAGAGACTTATATCAACTTAAGTTAAACTGACTTTAAAAGGATTTATTTATGCTCCTGAGTGTTCCCATATGTGTTGAGAGCTGTCTGCTTACGTGAGGTTTTAATGTATTAATGTATCTTGTTGCTAAACCAGAGAACTAACTATAAAATCTAGCATCTGGGGGTGCATGAATTTGTGACACTCACTGGAGGAATTTAGATTTAGGAATCAATGCAGAGTTTTGTACTGATCCATAAATATATTTTTTCTCTCTATTTTGTATTTGGGGCAGATGTCATTTTAATATTATTCCTCACTTCATGGCCCTGTTCCAAAATTCTATGTGAGAGGGAATACAATAAACTAGTCATTGCTTATGCAAACCCTGAGCAGGCATCATTCAGATGCTTGGGGAAAAAAATACTGGGTGCTTTCCCATGATACTTACCGTGCATGATTTGCCAGCGGGAAAGAATTTGGAAGGCAAAAGTACACAGGATTTGTAACGTGGGAGCGCCTCCCTTGCACATTTTTACCAGCAATACTGGGAAGGATTGCAGAGCTGGATTTCCCTACTCCAAAAACACTCCCATGTTACAAACCCTGCAAGTAATACAAGCACCCTACTCCTGCCTATGCTTTGCCTTCCAGAGTTTTTCTCAAAGGCAAATCGTGCACAGTTAGTATTGTGGGAAAGTGTCTACAGTTTTGAATCAACCATCATTGCGGGAAGGAGCTTTTACTGAATTGTTTGTATAAGGAATATTTCATCTTTGTTTATTCTGTAAGGCAGGGATGGGAACTTTTCCCCTTCCAGGGGCAAGTTTGAACAGGAGTACAAGGTCAGAGGGCTGCATAGAGGTTGGGGGTGGGAGTGCCTAAGAGGTGCAGTCAGGAAGAGGGGGCTCCAGATCCTGGATCTGTGCCAATGGCCATTTTTACAAACACGTTAAAGTTCCGGATTTTTCAGTCTTCTGGGTTTACAAGTCTACAAGTAAGTTCCGGATGCATCTCTCTCTCTATCTATCTCTCTCTCTCTCTCTCACACACACACACAGCCCTGAGGCAGTTCCTGGATGCATTCTTCACACAAACACTGCCCTGAGGCAGTCTAAAATAGCCACAGCTGTAGACGTGACAGGCTGCCATGGAAACCAAGTGATCACAGCTGCCTGAAGCAAAGCAGTTTACCAGGAGAACTTTTTACACACAGAAGTTCTGGGAGAAGTTCTATGCAGAAGTTCAAAGAGTCGGATGTTTAAGATCTGGATGAGTGATTTAGACACACAGAAAGTTCAGGATGTAATGGCAAACCTCCAGGAGAAATGTGTGTGTAAGAACACCCATTGACCTGCCTCCTGTCCTTGTGTGCATGTCCGCATCTCCGCTCCCTGAAAAGGGGCTAAATCAAAAGTATCTGTGGGCAGCATTTGGCCCCTGGGCCTGAGGTTCGCCATCTCCAATCTCTGCCATGGATCTGTCCCCTATTCTTGTGTGCATGCCCTCATCTCTGCTTCCTAAGCGGAGTCTTTCAGGGATTGGGCCTCGGAACTGGATCCAGGGGCCAGATTCAGGAACTTAAAAGGGGCAAAATAAAAACTAGTAGTGGACTGCATTTGACCCTCCCAGACCTGTGGTCCCCCACCCCTGCTATGTGGGGTACGTTCAAACATTACTGCTGCCCATAGCAAGGGCAGGAAGTGGCACCCCTGTGAAATCCAAGGTCTCACGTATGTGCCAGAATAAGCGTCTGAGTGAAATCAAACGAGACAATAGACCACTGGAGTCTGTGTTCGGTCCGTGCAGCCCCCCTTACATTTTTTTAGTGTGCGGAGCTAATCAATGGGCAGCCCCTTGCCCTCATTTTATGTGCTGGTGGTAGCCGCTACCAGTGGTAGCGATAGGGATAGGACTCCGGAACCAATTTCAGCTTTGTTTTTTTCGGTTTCAGTTCCCTGATAATTTTGGTTGTCGTTTTGGGCTTAGTTTTTTTTGCATTGATCCCCCCCCCGGGGTTTTTTGCATGGGGGGGGAGGGGAAAGTAATGCAAAAAATTTTAAAAATCCAAAATCAAAACTGAAATTTCAGATAGAACCGGAACAGCCATTTTTGGGGTCCTTTTGGTTGTATCCCACACCAAAATTCCCATCCCTAGGCATTATTATTAATTATTATTATTATTATTATTATTATTATTAACAAACATTTATATAGCACCAGCAGTGTACCTGGCACTTTACAAAGTAATAAAATAGACACGGTCCCTGCCCCTAGGGCTTACAATCTGAGAGACAGGAGCTGGGGGAGAGACTTAGGAAGGGGAACAGAGGGAGAGACAAGGGGTCTAACATTCATGAAGATGCGAGGTCTCAAGTGCACGTACTTGGCTTGGTTACGATGAGAATGACAGCAGGCAGGTCCATGTTGCAAGGATAAGGGTAAACCGATCGTAGGTATAGGAATAGTGGCTCAGCAGGATAAAGAGTCAGACAGAGCAGAGCGAAAGAGGTGAGTTTTAAGGAGAGATTTGAAGGTATGAAGGGAGGGGGCAAGGCGGATGTGGACAGGGAGGGAGTTCCAGGCATGGGGGGCAGCAAGTGAGAAGGGACGAAGGCGCTTAGGGGAGCAGGGAAGGCGTGGAAGGGTGAGAGAAGGGACAGAGGAGGAGCGAAGTGCACGGGCTGGAGTATGGAGGGCGATAAGTGCAGAGAGGTAGGGGGGAGCAAGGTTGTGAAGAGCTTTATAGGTGAAGACTAGGAGCTTGTGCAGGATTCGTTCAGGAAGGGGAAGCCAGTGAAGCGAAGAGAGGAGGGGCTGCACATGGTCGAAGCGACTGGCGAGGTAGATGACCCTGGCAGCAGAGTTTTGGACAGAGATGAGGGGAGAAAGGTGAGACCGGGGAAGGCCAGTGAGAAGGAGGTTACAGTAATTGAGGCGAGAGATGACCAGAGCATGAACAAGAGTTTTGGCAGACGAGACAGAGAGAAAAGGGCGAATCTTAGCAATGTTATGGAGGGAGAAGCGACAGGATTTAGCAACAGAGTCAATGTAGGGTTTAAAAGAAAGGGCTGAGTCAAAGATGAAGCCTAGGCTACGGGCTTGGGGGACAGGCAGGATGGTGACTCCATCAATAGTTATTGACAGTGAGGAAGGAGAGGAAGGATGAGGGGGGAAGATAAGGAGTTCAGTTTTAGGCATCACTCCCCAATCCTGGCTCTGGTGGAAAGGGGGGGGGCATTATAAACAGAGAAGACTTTTTCCCTAACTGTGACCCCTCCTTTCCATCAGAAGCAGCGCGCCTGTGCTCAGGAGACTGCAAGAGGAGAGAGCGATCTCGCGCTCTCTCAGCTGAGAATCAGTTGCAAGTGGAGAGAGCAGGGGTGCAGGAAGGCGCTTCCCTAGAGGATCTGTTCCCGCACTCCTTTCTCCATCTGGGAAAGGAACCGAGTGGCGCACAGGAGCCCTATGGATTCTCCAGGGGAGCCTTGCCCCTCCCTCACTCCCTTCGGTTCCCTATCCATTTACCACAATGGGGCAAAAGAGCCGCATGTGGCTCCCGTCCAGAGCCACAGTCTGCCTAGTTCGGACATACGCTCTGTTCCTTTCATCCCATCATCCCCCAAGTCCCTCCTAAAAACCAACTTCTTCTTTCAGGCTTTCTTTAGTTCCACACTCTTCTAGTTTGTTCACTGATGCTTCTCCTTGTACTGTCTTTAACAGGATCCCTCACCACCATTGTAAATGAGCTAAGCATTTGCACCCACAAATGGACCTGCTCTCTCTCCCAATGTTCTCTCTTCCCTTGTCCATCCTAGATTGCAAGGTCCTCAAGGCAGAGACCAGTCTCTAAACATGGCTATTTTTACATGGACCGCACGTGTGCATGTGTGTGTGCGTGTGTGTATGTGTGTGTGTGTGTATGTGTGTGGGGGTTCTGTCTGTGTGCATGCCGCTGCAGGGGGCGTGCATGGGGGAGAGGAGGTGTCAAATGGGAGCAGATTCACCTCCATGTCCGGAGCAACCCGGCTTTTTGCTGGTTGCTCCACGAGGAGCATGCACGCCCACCTACTGCCACTTTTACATGGACACTCCCTACGTGTCCACTGACTGGACATTCAGGGGGAGCGTCTCAAGTAAAAATGGCCCATGACTGTTAATTACCAGTCACAATAGTAGTAAGGAATTCATTCTAAATAAATAATAATCCCATTTTGAGATTTCAATACAATCATATGTCCCTCAATAGCAACAAAGGGTGCTTTTAGATGGACGGCACTCACGGCTTTGCTCCGCCTCACACCGGGATAGCCCATCCATCTCAAGGCAGGCCGCCAGATATGCAGGCAGAGCAGAAGCTGTCTGCTCTGCTCCATTCCCGCTTGCAGTGCTCCAGAACATCCTAGAGCTCTTCCAGTGGAGTGGGCTGCGCCCAACTCCATCTGCTTGTGGATGGCTGCTGCAGCCCTGCTCTTGGCCAGGGGTTGCCCCTGGCAATGTCATAGAGTTACAGGTGGCAGCCTAGAGCAGCAGCCAATCTGCCCACAGCTCTATGGTGCTGGGGCGGGGAGCACCACACAGGACAACTTCACGGCTGCCAGGTCCATATAAACCCAGTACAGGCCGGGGACACGAGGCTGGCCACTCCCAGAGCAGGTCATAGATCCCATCCATTTTACTAGATCTGCTCCCACTCGAGTAGTAAACAACCCCAATTATTTCTACATGCTCTCCCCAGAACACATGAGCAGCTATTCTAGGCCAATGCACTGATCAAACAGGGATTTTATTATTTAGAGATTCAAATAAGGCAAGCACACAAAAAAGATTTGTTGCTCATTATTCTGGTCCACAAATCAAGGAGCCGCACATCATGATCTCACAGTTAGAACCCTGGACTTGAAATCAGGAAATCTGATACAGTATAGCTGTTTGAAAGTGGATTCAGTGTTTTGCTTTTTGTGATGAAAGTTGAAAATAACCAGGGACCCATGTAGACTGCCCCCGCCCTCCCCTTCATTGCCACCAATGGGAAAATCAGGTGTCAAAAAATAACGAATAGGTTAATTATAAAGTGGCCAAAATGAAAATATTTCCGTTTCTGAAGAAGAAATTAAAAAATGGTTTAACTATACAAATTAGTTTTTGGAAACTGTCATTCTTAAAATTATTTGTTTTTGGGTTTTCTATAAAATTTTGTTTATTGAAAAAGAAAAAAAGTGGTTTTCACCACATTTCATATTTCTAAAACTGAGAAGTTTCACTTTCTGGAAAATAATTTTAAAAAATTAAATGTTGGTGCTCCAAAACTGAAAATGAAAGCAGAAACAATGGGAAAACATTTTTGGAAGAAATGGAGGACATTTTTTGGAAGAAAAAACAATGGGGGGAAAATTTTGCAATTTTTAAATATCTGATCATCTTACATTTAGATTTACAATAAAATAAATAGAATAAATAAAATCAGAAAATCCAACCAAATCTCCAAGCTTGTATTCTACCCTGGCTCTGACATTGCCTTACTGTGAGAACTTGAGTTTTAGTTCACGATCAAGGATCCCATCTCTCACTCTCTCTCCCTCCTCCCCCCCCCTCGTTTTAGGGTGTTTTTAGACAAGACGAGTAATGCAGATTACAGAAATCTAATGTGCATTTAAGGTGGAATCTTCATGATGTAAAATTGGTTTCATAAACCCCCAACATCAGGGTTTTATTAAATGGTTTCACAAACTCATGGATTAAAATGTGTTTTTAACGTTTAAACAGTTAATGTGGATTTAAATAGTACTTTAATCTGCATTTCTGATTCTGAAAAGGTTAAAAGTGGTTTATTTTAAATACAGATTCATTCTAAATCCACGATAACACATGTCTAAACATTAAATCCAGATTAAAATAAGAACGGTTTCAATGCGCGATAAGCACTAATCCGCAATATACTGTGCTCATCTAAAAAACACCCTTAGAGGACAAGACGTAAATTAATTAAGATCTAATTTTGTTATCCACTGATTTTGATATCCAAAGCCCACTGAAATCTACAGAAAAAACATCCCACTTCATAGACTTTTACGGACGTTGGTTCAAGCTTTGGTGACAAAACTTCAAAAAAGAGGCCAAGGCTTGTTTTTCAACTGCTTAGGACCGAAAATAACATCAGATTTTCAAACCAAGAGCTTTCCAAAAGGGCTGAGCTCTCACAATCTGACTTTGAGGCTAGATTTTTAAAAGAAGTCAACATAGCGAGCAAATGGAGGCAAAGCAATTTTGAAAATGTAACTCTAAATAGCAGTGCTGACTGCTGAGCTCTTTTGAATACAGGTCTGTGCACATAAAACGCACTTCTGAAAATGGATCTGGGGAGCATGAAAATGTTTACTTTGGAGACCAATAAACATGGGGTGATTTCAGACGTGATGGGGAGCTAGTTGCCCCTGCACGGAATCACCGCGGGGATTCCCCGCTGGGATCACACCGGCACATCCAACAGATGTGCCGGCTGATCCCGGTGGGGAATTGGGGAGGGGGTGGGGCCGCCTGGTGCAACGTGAGGCCGCACGGCCCCACCCCCCCACTCCCTCGCCACCTGCCCTCTGGGGAGATGGGCGGGCACCGCGGCCAATGCGGCCGCACTGCCTGCCCGAATTGACCACGGCCCGGAATCCCGCCGTGGATTCCGGGCCATCGTAGCCATCCAGATGGGATGGGCCCCTTCATCACGGTGCGGAATCGCATTCACCACACGATCGGGGACAGCCCCGCTGGTTCTGCCGATCGCGTGGTGAATGTGTTCCCTGCCGTGATTGACAGGGGTAAACATCTGGGGGGGAACTTCCGTTCCCCCTTCAGACGTGACGAGACCTTTCATGCCTGGTGGGAATCCACTGTGGTTGAGCGTGATCTTGTCACATCTGAAAATACCCATGGTAATCTAGAGAGAAGGTGTGGTTGCCATGTTGCTCTCCCAGAGTAATAGATGGAGACACATGGTATTTTCATACATGATGGCTCTTAGGCCATTATTAGATGAGCGTGGCGGCACCCGCACTTGTTTTCCAAAAGAACCGGCAGTCCGTTTTACACGTGATGCTGCCACCGAATACACGCATGCGTGGGCAATGCGCATCCATTTCTGACCGCGTATGACCGGCCTCGATTGCTGACCCAGTCAGTTCACGGCCGGAAATGGATGTGCATCGCTTGTGAATGCGCGTATTCGGCGGCAGCGTCATGTGTAAAACAGAATGCCGGTTCTTTTGGAAAACAAGCGCGGGCGCCACTGCGTTTGTCTAAGAACGGCCTCAGACCACTTTCACACATGCCTCCCCCCGTGCATAATCTGCTGCAGGGGGAAATGCACCTGCAGGGATGCAGAGCAGGAAATCGAGCTCTGCTTCTCTGTGCGTCTCTGCTGGCAGGGGGAAGAGGGGCTTTCAGACCGGTCGATACCTGCGCATATTCTGGCTGCGCATTCCCCACCCGCAGCCAGAAAATGTGTGGGCATGTCTGAAAGTGATCTTAGAGCTGCTACACATTGATCCTGCCCGTGGTGAGAGCCCTCATCATGGACAGGATTAGGCCTGGCTTCTGAACAAACATGCCGGCAGCTGGGAAGGGAGATGTGTGGACATGGGTCCGCATGGCCCTGCCCCCCCATACTGCTCAGCACGGCCCCACCTCCTCCCTGATGGGCAGGAATTTGGTAGAACAAGCCATCAGATGCAATGGCCTGCTCTACCATGGTCTGGGGGCTGCCTTCCCTGCACTGTGGCAGGGCTAACTCTGGTATGTATGCTGGGAGGGAGCCTAGCACACATCCTGGAGTTAGCCCTGCCATGGTCCAGGGTAAACTCTACTCCCGCCAACAGCAAACATCTGGTGGGCAGGAGCAGCCATGACATCACCATGGGTAGCCATGTCAGAGTTGGCGTGACCACACGTGGTAGCATCATGTTTGAAAATACCCACAGTAGTTCAGACTATTTCTTTCATTGGGCCAACTTCTATTGGTGAGAGAATGTACATATTTGTGTCACACAGAGCCCTTCCAGCCTCAGAAAGGACTCTGAGGGCCGTAATCTTTCATCCCCTCACTGACAAATTTTGATCTAATAAAAAATCATCTGAAATGCTTTGTCTCCAATAAACAAGGGAAACAGAATCAGAACCATTTAAAAAAAAATATTTTGATATCCTCAGACACACAACATTATATAAATATTAGGTAGGTACTATTATTAAAACAGCTTCCTTTTTTCAAAGTGAAGAGGAAAGGAATAAATCTGTGATTACCTCTTTTGCAATAATAGATTAGAACAAACGTGCAGTGGTTAGACACAATGGATGGCTGCTAACATATAAAACTAAATGTGTCTGACATTGTGAACAACTGCATCCACTAAAGGCTGGATTCAAAATATAAGTGTCTCAAGGTAAACATTACAGCCCTGAATGCTGTGTTGTATTAATGCACACTGCTAATGCTTTTTGAGATACAGAGAATGGTTAACTAGAGACAATAAACCTGCAATGTTTATTGTTTCCATAACAAAGTAAGGTGACTATTTTCTACTTTTACCCTCCACGGTGCTACAAGGTATATAATGCATCATACATTTTTTTAAAAGGCTATTTCTCAGAGCAGATAGTGGCAGTTAATTCAAACAATAAATATATACTACATTCAGTTTTGTTTTTTTTATTGCTAGCCTGCAAATTACAGTAAGGCTGAGCCCATAAAAAGCCTCTATTTTTCTTGATTTCACTGAGAGTATGGGTATGTGGGAATTCTAAAAGGTGGAATGCAAAGTACATATGCACAGCCTGATTTATGACTAGTACTTCAATACATAAAATTGGAGTATATCGCATGCGTGCAGACTGCGGACTGGGGCCTGGGTTTTCAAGTCAACTCTCCTCCCACATACCTGTAGAAAGTACTTGTGAGGCTGCGAGAGGCATCCAAGCATTGATTATTTCTATAGGGATTTTAGTGTTCCAAGTCTTTTACAAGCTTTATCTAGTTCACCCCCACAGCAACCCTGTGTGGTGGGTCACTATTATTCCCATGTTACAGATGGGGAATTGAGGCTGAGACACAGTGATTTGCCCAGTGAGTTTATGGCTTGAGAGAACTAGGATTCAAATGCTGTCCTAAGTCCAAGATCTTATCCACTTATTTAGAGATTCAAATAAGGCAAACACACACAAAAAGATATTTTGCTCATTATTCTGGCCCACTAATCAAGTGTTGGAAACCACTGGTTTAAGAGACTCTCAGGAGACAGCTTATTCAAGCTGACCAAGTGCTGAATTAAGAGTCAGAATACCTGAGTCCTATTCCTGTCTCGGATGTGGACTTGCTAGCTTGCCTTGGACTTTACTCCTCTGCTTCAGTTTTCTCACTCATCGCATGGCGATAATGGTACTTACATTGTAAAACAGGGGCTAGAGAGTTAGAGAGCCATCTATTGATAGATCACAAGGATCATGATGTGGGGAGGGAGCCAGCCTCTTCTGTCTGTTTGAAGAGTACCCACCAGATGTGCAACTCAGGATGAGCTGGGGTAACTCCGGGGCAGCCTAGTATGGCATGCCCTGCAAGGTGATGGAGCACATCACATGGGGCAGGCCAGTCAAACCCAGGGTAGACGCTAAACACATCGCTGCTAGTTGTCTGTTGGGTGGCACTCATGATGTGCCTCTACGTCTGTCCATTGTCACGTTCAGCACAAAGCCTCAGGGTTCTCAAGGGGGAAGGTGGTATTGTCACCTAGTGGGAAGAAAGAGCTATAACTCTGAGTTACCCACTAGCAGAACCCAGAGTTCCTTCAGCCAAGGGAGGAGCCACGAGGTCACAGTTCTCTCAGGATATCAAGGCGGTTAAGCCATAAGGCTAAGACCAGAGCTCATCGTTGGTAACTCTGATCCTCTGGCTCATGAAATGGTGTCTTCAGACCAAGACTTATATTAGGTGGGCAGAAGCTACACAAATCAGGACTAGACAATACTAGGGAGGACTGAAACCCACAAGGAGAACACCACACAGAAACTAAGCTATGGAGGGACAAATTGCTAGAGCAAGGCTAAGAGGTTAACAGAAGGAACAAGATACCAATTGGGGATAGAGGACTATTCAATCAGACAGCGAGGTAGAGGGCTAAACAGTTGGAAGCAAGGTACTAACTACGATGACACACAACAGCAGAAAGAATCAGGAGCATAGCAGGGAAGGAAACACAGCCTAGGGGAACACACAACTGTAAGGAGAATCAGGCATTTAGAGAGGAGGGGAACATGGCCATGCACAGCTGTACAGGAACTAGGTTTGTAACAAGGGAACATAACTGGGAACAATACACAACTATAGGGGAAAGCAGACACTGAGCTAGGAGGAGAACTAAAGGATAGGTAGGGAAAACTGGAGCCTAGCATGGATCCAAGAAGCAATGGGTAAAATCAGAGAAAAACTAAGGTTTAGCAGAGACCTAATAGGAACTGGGAGGGGAACAGGGAAGGAACAAGATAACAGTATCAAAGAACAGGTGCACTACAAAGAAAGGGGCCAGTAGAGAGGTATCAGGGACAGAGAGCATAGTCTAGAACTTGAAAGGAAGAGGGGAAATAGGAGCACATCTACAGAATACAGAGAGGCACAACCTGACAGGGAATGAACTCAATCCATAAAGGCAGCAGGAATAACAACAGAAGCCCAGCCAACTTCTCCAGCCCCCAGCATGCCTTATATAAGGCTGGCAGCCAATAAGGAAGTTGATGGGTGTGGCCAACCACAGAACAACAGACAGAGAGAGAACCGGCAACACAAGGAAAGATCTACACTCACAGAGATAAGGTTGTGGCATAGGGGAAAGAAACCACTGTCTACCAACCCAACGGTCAGGGGTTCAAGGCTGAATTTTGACCCAAAGAAGTCACAGGCATCAGCCTAGAGCATCGGGTAAGTGTGCACAACTCTATGGTGCAGGGGGCATAGGGCTGAGACAAGAACAACGTTCCTGTTCCAAAGGGAAATATTGACCTTTGGGGAGTGCTTGTCAGTACGTTGTCAGTTTCCAGTGATTCTGCGCTTCTGCCATTTTTTTGTCACTTTCCAAGACTTCTTCCATCACTTTTGTCATTTTCCAGGACTTTTTTGTCTCTTTCCAGGAATTGCATGACAGTTTTACAGCACTTTGGACGATTTCCAGCACTTCTCTGGTGCATTGCCGGCATGATTTCTTCTCCACAGCACCCGGGGGTGCATGTGGGACACATATGGGGCTTGGGATCGGCCTGTAGCCGCCCCGTTCAATGTGTGAAAAGTAGCAGAAAATTATGAAAACAGCAGGAAAGCCAGTAAGTTTTCCGTGTCATGCGAATCTCGGTGAATGCCCTGCTTCCAGTAGAAACAGTCCTCACCGAGACATTTTGTTTCAGGTCTAGTGCCGTGTGGGTATTGTGGCCTGTGGTCACCACCAGTCCATCTGACGTGGCCCCAGGCGGAGCTAGTAACTCGAGGCTGCGGTGGTGGGCGCCCAAGAGCAGCTTCGGGCTCCAGCCAGCTGCCCGTCCATCTGAAAACATCCAGTGAGTCCAGGAACGCTCTCTCTAAAGGGGATTGCCTTAGAGCTGGTAGCCAGCGGAAGGGGTCCTGGTCTGGAGTGCCAAGAGGGTGCCGGTTAACTGCCTGAATTTAATGTCAGGATCAAGTGGATCACAAGCGTCCCCCACCCTCTTTGTTGTAAAGCATGTTGAGATGGACAGCAGCACAGACAGCCTGTTACAATGATATACCTTAGAGCTACTGCTGATCCAAGACACACAAGATGGAAAAATTTCATCTATAGAAATAGTAAAACTTTATTGATTTCTGCTCTTCTTCACGGAAGGGAGTTTATTTTCCTTCACTGCAATGCAGACACATATTACATTGCATAACATTGGACTAAAAAGCAGACACTGGCATAACATTGGGCTAAAAGTGGTTTATTGGGTGTATGTGTGACTTTAAGCCTCAAAGAGCAATCCTCCCACCGTTACAATCAACAGGACATGTGTCATTGGGTGGAGGACTGGACGCGTAAGGTCCTGTTGTTAAAAAGACACACTTTCCTTTTTTTCCCTTTCCCTGCAAGGAGACACATCCTGGTCTGATCTGAGTGTATGCTTTCCTGCCTTGGGTCTGGATTCTCAGTAAGACAGTCTTTCCTCAGCCAGAACCCTTGGGTTCTTCAATTAACCCATTAAAGAACTCCCTCCCCCACTTTCTCCAGTCCCCTCCTGAAGAATCCTGCCTGAAGCACTGAAATGTTACAGGATATGAGAGCATTCATATCCCCATGCCCACTCTCAAGGTTGCAGGGGATGCATCCACTCTGACCCCCACCCCCGCATAATTTAATTAATTAATTTATTTTAAAAAACTTATTACCCCGCCCCTCCTGCCACAGGCATCTCGGGGCGGCTAACAACAATAAAAACAATTAAAACAATCATAAAAGGAGGAAGCAGAGAAAACAACCCCCAGCCCCTACCCCCCACCCATCACCCCCGCCAAACGCCTGGCAGAACAGCCAGGTCTTGCAACGTTTCCGAAAAGAGGGGAGGTCCTGGAACAGCCAGGCCCCCACCGGAAGGGAGTTCCATAGGCGCGGCGCGGCCACTGAGAATGTCCTCTCCTGCATGGCCACCCAAGAAACTTGGGGGACCTTGAGCAGGGCATCCTTGGACGACTGCGGGCGCTGATCCATGACACAGGGAGCGCTGCACTCTCACAGATAGGCAGGGCCCAGACCATTTAGGGCTTTATAGGTTAAAGCCAGCACCTTGAATTGGGCCCGGAAAACCACCAGCACCCAGTGCAGAGAGTGAAGCACTGGTTTAATATGCTCCCAGCAGCCCAATCCCACTAGGAGATGGGTCACCGCATTCTGAACCAGCTACAATTTCCACGCCATCACCATGGGTAGCCCCACGTAGAGTGCATTACAAGAGGTGATGAAAGCATGGATGACTGTGGCCAGGTCAGAGTCTGAAACAAACAGCTGAAGCCGTCACACCAGATGCAACTGGTGGAAAGCACTCCTCACCACAGCCTCCACCCGGAGAGCCACGTGGAGCTGCGCATCGACGAGCACCCCTAGACTCTGTACCTGGCAGGTCAATGGAGGACAGACTCCATCAATGATGGGGACCACCAAGTCCATCGCCTTACCCACTAACATCACCTCCGCGTTGTCAGGATTCAGCCGCAGTCAATTAGCCCTCATCCAATCCTTCACAGCTGCCAGGTACCAAGTAAGCACTGAGACTACCGGACCTGGGTCTGTTGAAAAAGAAAGGTACAGTTGGGTGTCATCAGCATATTGATGACACCGTACACCAAAACCCCTAATCACCTCGCCAAGCGGCTGCATATACACGCTGAACAGGAGAGGGGACATAACAGAACCCTGAGGAACTCCACACGAGAGGTCTCGGTAAGATGAAAAACAATTCCCGAGAACCACCTGCTGAGTTCTTCCAGTCAGGAATGAGCGGAACCATTCAAGGACAGTCCCACCCACTCCTGCACAGTCCCACAGGCACGTCACCAACATTTCATGATCAACGGTATCAAACGCAGCCGACAGATCTAACAGGATCAGCAGGGTCAAGCGACCCTGATCCATATCTTGGCGCAGGTCATCTACCAAAGCCACAAGTGCAGTCTTGGTGCCATAAACCAGATGAAAGCCGGACTGAGAGGGATCAAGAAAACCGATGCGATCAAGATGCCCCTGAAGCTGCCGAGCCACTACCTGTTCAATAACCTTCCCTGCACCTGAACATATAGTTCCAGGACAGTTCAGAATGTAGCCTAGAGGCAATGGGGCCAATCCAAGCTCCGTGCAGCTAGTGCGATCCAACGTGCACCAGGGGTGCATGCATAACATGCTCACAGCACCCTGCTGTGTCTTGCAAGCAGTACCCAAAGCAGCCACGGCTCACCTGGGAGAGCAGCTCAAGGCACACCCCCTCCTATCTGAAGGAGGGACAGAGGGCTGCGAACAGAGAGAAGGGGTGCACTCTGATATGTGAAACACAAGGAAAAAGCCAACATTGGCCATTTTGGGGTTGGAAACAAAACAAAAGCTAGCAAAAGAAAATGGTTGCTTATTTGGCTTACACAAACGACTTTCCTGCCCCTACCCCTATGTTGGCCATCATATAGATCAGGGGTGGGGAACCTCAGGCCCAGGGCAAAATACAGCCCTCCGTAAGTTTTTATGTGGCCCCTTCCCTGTTCCTGGATCTAGCCGCTGGATTCATTTCCTCCCCCCGAAAAAAACTGTGCTCAGAGCAAGGGAGCAGAGATGAGGGCATGCACACAAAAAGAGGCGACAGATCAATGGCCAAGGCCACGTCTGGAGCCTTCTTTTCATGAGCACACCCTCTAAGGACCGCCCCCCCCCAACCCTTGGAGCTTGTAATAATGGCCCTTGGAGCTTGTAATAATTTCCCAAGTGGTCCTGGGGAGGGAAATGTTTCTCCACCCCTGATAGAGATTAAATCACAAGAACTCCTGCTTTATATTTGGCTGTAGAGAGGCAAAGTGGTCCAGTTATTTGGTTTCTTGCTGGAGATTAGAGTCCACCACAGCCTTGCTTCTGCTGAGCTGTCCAACTGCCACCCCACTCACAGCTCTCTCCCTCGGCAGAGGAAGAGGCATATCTGCAGCAGCGGTGGATTTGGGAGGCAGCATGTTTTATTAGGGATGTATGAACAGAACCGAGTTCAGAAATTCGGTTCGGTTCAAAAATCGAGTTCGGTTCGGAAGTTTGGTTCGGTCGACTGAACTAGTTGAGTTCGGTCAAATTCCGAACTTCCGAACCGAGTTCGTACATTCAAAACTGGTGTTTTCAGCTGGTTTTGGTCTTCCAAACTGGTTCAGATTTGACCGAACAGTTCGGTCGAATTCGAGTTCGGTTCGGTTGACCGAACTAGTCAAGTTCGGTCCAAACTTCGAACTCCAAACTTCCGAACCGTGTTCGCACATCCCTACTGTATATTGCATGTGTGCAGATTGTGGACTGGCTTTTCAAATCAACTTTCCTCCCACATGCCAGCATGTGCTGCTCTTCTGGAACTCGATGCACAATGGGAGACGCACTTTTGAGTTTTGTCTTAAAAACAATGATGAAAAACCAATGAGCTCCCTTCACCAGAACCTCCCCAACATGGTGAGCTGAAAAGGGGTCTTCGGGGTGAAATAAAGTGTCTTCTGCTTGGCTTCAGATAACAAAGTTTCCTTCACAAGGGTGCATTTGTTTCTGTTCTACGCTGCCAGCTCACACTGTCTGAACCAACATCTTAAGATGCTAAAGAATGCCCTTTTTTATTATTTTGCTTCCTGTGGAGGAAGTAGTTAAATGGTGTTTTTTTGTTTTTTTAAAATGTATTACATTAGTTAAAATGTGAAAATCAATGTTTTAATAATGGCTTTGATAGTGGGTTTGTTAGAATGTTTTACACCCTGCTGCGGACATGAGTGTTTTAATCAACTATTTTTTGTATTAAAAAAACAAAACCAAAAACCAAAACAACAACAACAAAAGATTATTTTCTTATTCTCTTTTCATGCTCTGCTGTCAGTTGCCAGACTGGTAGATATTTTCTGACTGTGGTTGCTATGTTTACTGTTCTAAATGAATAATGGCCTGTTCTTTTCTAAACAAATAAATATATATACTTACATATATATATATACACATTTGAATTTCCCATGGCAAAGAGTCTTAGAAATTTCTTGGCAGCCTCTAAATTGCGGAATTTAGAAAGAAGTTGGTTCTACATGGGCAGAATAGACTCCTAAGCAGGAATAAAATCTCAGTCAAGATGTAAGTCACAAAATAACAAATGAACAAGAAAAGTCACCAAAGGAAAACATAATGTATTATTTGAGTCAAAAGCAGCTTTGCTTTCATATATCACAAAGAATCCGGAGAATAAAGCCTCAGCTGATTGCTTAAGAGAACAAGGGGCCTTTAGAGCATCTGGTATAGTTGGGCTGGACTTTTCCCCTTCTTTCACAAGTTAGCAGGCAGAAAGTAACACCAAGCCCAGATTATTAACATTTCCACCAAACTCTTCTGCCCACAACAAATTAAGATGCAAGAACAATCACTCACTTCAGTAAATAGACAACCGTGATTACAAAAACATTTACCGAGTGTTAGCATAATTGGTTGGTATATTTATTATGCCAGTACTTAAGAGCCCTACCCATGGACTGGGGTAGGAAGATGCTAGGTAATAGGTATTATAAAGATAGGGTGCAATCCTAACCCATTAATGTTTACCACTAACTTCAGTGGGTTCAGAATTGCAGCCAATTAAGGTCAGTGCCCCAAAGATCTAAATCCTTATTTATTAATGGAAAGTACCCATGGTGGTCCATGCTTCCAAAACATTGAAGAAAGAGTTCCTACTCTACAATGGAGAGCAGCAAAAAGGTACGGTAAGAAGGGAAACCACAAAAGGTAGATTCTTAAAGACAGACAAAATATTTAAGCATTAACTTACATTGAAAATCAAAGGGCTTCATCGTATTTTTTTTAAAGTACCGTCCCCTCCCCCACAACATTTCCCTTAATTATCATTAAGCTTTGGAAATCTACCCCGCCTCTTACAAGTCAACCCAAATCATCATCAGTGCCACAACAGGAATGGGTATTTTAGAGATATTTAAATACTGTCAGAGTGGGAATGTATTCAAGGAGCTTTTGTCATGCCAAGTCTGCGGGTATTTTCACATGGACATGAGGGTGCACAACCCCAGAACAAGTCCAGGGGTGCTGCATGCCCACGTGCATGTGCCTGGGTCCATTTTAAATGGACCCCCGTGGCTGCTGGGTCCCATGGTCCACTCCTGCAGCATCCCTCCGCCGCACCATAGTGTTGTAGGCTCTAACGTTGCCAGGGCAGCCCCTGGCTAAGAGCAGGGTTGCAGCGGCCATCTGCCGAGCAGAAGGACAGCAGCCCTGCCTTCAGCTGCTGCTGAGGTTGGGCTGCCCACTCTACTGGCAGTGCTCCGGGATGTTACGGTGCACCACCGGTGGGGTAGCCGAGGAGCAGGGACAGCCTATCCCGCCTCTGCTCTGCCTCCACATCTGGTGGGCCGCCTTTCAACGGATGACCCATCCAGGGTGAGGCGGGGCAGGCATCCATGTGAAGATATCCTGTGTGGAAGAAGACATGGAAGTGATGGTGCAGAAGTCAGCTCAGCATGGGAACACCAACAACAAAGAGTAACATGTGAATTGGTAAGAAATGGAGACAAAGTAGCTCAGATGATATCATTTAATGGACCAGCTTTTATGGGTGGGAGTATGCAAGCTTTCAAGTCACACAGGACTCTTCATCACATGATGGGTAACTCAATCAGAGACCTCACCAACAAAAGTTGGTCCAATAAAAGCTATCATCTGAACGACTTTGTCTCCATCTATTATTTTTGGAATCAACATGGCAACCACATCCTCTCTCTAGACTTTGTGAGAAATTATTAAATCCTGGAGCTGGAAGGAACCCCAAGGATGATCTTTTCTAGCCCCCTGCCATAGTATCTACACGCCATCCTTGAGAGGTGCCTGTCTAACTTATTTTTAAAGGCCTTCAGTGATGGGGCCTTCACGCCCAGCCTTGGCAAATTATTATTCCACTATTTAACTGTTCTGGTACTTAATCCTTCCGAATATTTAGCCTAAAATCTTTTTTCTCCTTTAATTCAATGTAGTTATGTTGTCATATTAATGGTAAAAATTCCAAACCTATTTTCTTTTTTTAAAATAAATAAATAAATTAACAAAGTGTCTCTCACTTGTCTTTGGGACAAGTAAGCACAGCTTGTGAACATAAAAACAAAGAAATATAGGCTTCAATCAATATATCAGTAGAACATGAAGTTCTGTACCCCTGGGTAAAATAAAAGGCTTTTATATTCCACTCCTCACTAGCTTTTCCTACTTAGACATCTCCCTTCAGCACTCTGATAGCTGCCAACCAATGTCCTAACCCTACTATACTACTTCTGAATAATAATTGCCTGGAAGGCTGGCTTTCTCTCTCTCACACACACACTTTTTCTCTGTTCTAAGTCGCTGCTGTTGAGCTCTTGGCTATAGGCCTTTCTGGCCAGCTTCCATTTTGCCCTGTCCCATTCTGTTGACTGACTCATGGTTTGAAAGCACCCCTCTGTTCCACTGCTGGGCAAATAGCCTACTAATCGTAAGCTGAAATTAGTCTTCTTCCTGGCTGCTGTGCAAACTGGCTCCCCAGCTAGAGGTTCCCTTCCTTTTTGTCTGACTATTCAGCAGCCTTAATTTCTGGCTGGTTCACCTCGTGCCTAATCGTGGCAGATGGTCCACTACCTGGCTTGCTTTGTGTCTCAGGGTCTGACTGAACTCTGCTTGGGTCAGCAATGGATGTTAGGCAACTTCTGCCCTATTTAGTTATCTGATTTGTGTTTACTAGTCATACTCTCACATCCTCTGGCCTGTACCTAACTGAAAGGTGATTTCTGAAACCCCTGTAATAGGGCAGCCTAGTGCTGTAGAGTTTGTTACGATCAGGGCTCCAATGATTCACACCATTCCAGTCTTTCTAGGCAGTAGCTTGTCCAGCTGCTGAGCATCTTGTTCTGTCCCAGCCAGACACAGACTAACCTTATATCAGAGACTCCTGTATTTATATACTCAGGAGGGGTGCGGTCTGTAGAGGCAGCCAACTCTCTTAAAGAGATAGACACTCCGAGTATTCAGGAGGGCTGCACCTTCACCAAGACTTACCTGGGACCTAATCCTACAGCAACCTAGGGATTACTGCCAAAATACCTTTCTTCCATTTGATGGGCAATCTGATCAACGGCTTCACTCATAGTGTCTTTGTAAATTGGCTGTCTCTTCTTTTCATGCTCAAACTTTTTCTGACCATGTTCTCAAGTACAAAGCTAGACTGATTTATCAAAGCTGAAGCAATTATTCAGCTTTTATTGGCTCACTTTGGCATAATTCACACTACACTCCCAAACTGATTTAGTATTGCCGCCATCTGCCCCTGGTGGACATATCATGAAAGTGCACATGTATCCCTTCATACCTTGCATACAAAGTATTTGGAGAAATATTCCTCAGAGCTCTCAGCAACAGGGAGGCTTTGTGCTGCAACCTGGGAATTATTTGTATACCATGTTTGCCAAGCAGTCACAGAAAGGCTTCACATATAAAGGTACTTCAGTTTAGAAAGCAAAGGGCACTATGTGCTCCTGATTTTTGCAGAGCACATATTTCACCTTCTACTCCTGAATGCTATCTCTTGACATGTGAATGATACCAAGTTAAAGACTTATTTAACTGATTTAGCTGTATGCGTGAACGTGGCCTCTGCCTATTTCCCCCCAAGCCCACAAGAACACTCATAGCACTCTTCGGTTCAGCTCTTTTTCCACATCATACATACTTTAGCCACCAAATTTCCAAGTGATGTGTGTGAACTCTGAAACACCTCAGATAGTTGAAAGTCAAGAAAGACCTTAGTAAAAGTTATCAAGCTCCCTCTCCTTGCAGCAGAGTAAAAAGCCACACCCCAAAGAAAGGAAACGATCTTAGTGTGTCTGCAGAACCAGACTTCCTTGACCTAATTTTAGATGACTCAACCAGGATCACCTTGCCTATGGGGGCAATTCATTATAATAAGGAAGAAGCTCTCTGAGCTGTTGTCTATCTATGTAGGAAGCAATTACAATATGGCCTAAAGTATCTAGTGAGCTTTCTAGCAAAAGGTCACCTCAATCAGCTTATCAGCTTACCTTCATAAAATGGCGGTTTTCCTCGCATCTGAGGCACTTGTGTCCATGGCTAATTCCTGGGCCATCTGTGTGTTGATGAGCATGTTATTTAAGTTTAATGTTGTCTTTTTAAAAAAGTAACCTCCAGAAATAACCCTTATTAATTATCATAAATAAAAATAAGGATAAATTATTATCCTTTCAAGATATAGGGCCTATTAATTATATCTTTCCATTAAGAGTAATGAACCAAAAAGCATGCAATTAGTACCTAAGGTGTCTTGGAGTGGGGAGGGACTGATGAGCATTTCCCCCTTGTGCATTTTGCAAGAGGATTTCAAACCACAAAGTACAGCTAGTTAAAGTTTGCTTTGTTTTTCCATAAAAACAAAAACAGTCATAAATACGACAAAGTAAACTTAAAACAATATTTCTGCTCTGAGGTAGGGCTGAAGCGGCAGCAGCTTTTACCATGTTGTGATTCCATTCCGCCATTTCGGAATTGCCTGTGCCACATCGCGGCTTTTCTGCCAACATTCCACTAATTCCGCCGGCATTCTGCAAATTCAGAAACTATCGGAAAAATTGCGGAATTGTCAGAAACTGTCGGGGAAATGCTGTTCCGCTATTTTGTGGTGCTGGTGGACGTAGCGAAAATGACGTTTCTGCTATTTGTGAAGCCTGTGGAAGTAGTGTAATGAAATTAGCAGAACTGTGGAAGTAGCGGAATGAAACTAGCGGAATGAAAGCCTCTGCCATGCCGTACCACTAATTGCGGAAACGCTGTTTCCGGCGGAAATAGCTACCGCTGAGACATTCCGCTACAGCCCTACTCTGAGGTGCTCAAAACTGACTTTTATTTTTTTTTCTCATTCTCCACATTTTTATATGGAATTCCAAACCTGATAATTTTGATTTTCTATAAAACTCAGACGCCTATAAACAAAGCCAAATTTTGTTTTTAGGTATATTAGGAAAAATAAAAAAACCAAAACTTTTAATGCAAATTTTGGGAGGGAAAAGTTTTGAATTTTTCCTCCATTAACAAAAATAAAAAACTAGTGTCCTATTTCTGTCAGTTATTTGAAATAAGGGTGTGGGCACTTCAACTGTGTGCTTAAATGAGTTATTGAAGGGAACAAACCCTTCCACTCCATCCTCCATCAACTGTACACAATGGGATTGTAGAACGAGGGATTGAATTTAGTACTGATATTTGCATTCTACAGCAATTGTCAAACTTGACACCAGCAGCTGTGAATTTAAGACACAGCTTAACATAGACACATTTCTAAAGAGCTTAAATCTCATCGAATATCAGAGTTGGAAGGTTCCCCGAGGGTCATCTAGTCCAACCCCATGCTTGGTTTCAGGATGACAACAGCTACAACATTCCCAACAGATAGTTGTGCAGCCACTTTTGGAAAACCTCCAGTGACTGAGAACCTATGACCTTGGTAGGCAACGTATTCAATTGCCAAACAGCTCTTACCATTAGGAATTTTTTACCAATATCTAACCAAAATCTACCTTTCTGTAATCGGAATCCATTTAAGACATAGCTTAAATCTCACATTTAAGTTTGAAGAATTTAAGTATGTGAACCAGTTATCAATTAATATATTTACCAGTTAGTCCTTTTAACCAGAACAGTCATTACAATCAATACATGTTTTAAAAAAATGAAATATAGAAATACAAATTACCCTTGTATCTTGGAAGCAAGACAGAGTTAATCCAAGTTTCCCATCATTTCTGGTCTCTTACAGAACATTAAAAAGGCATAAATACCAACTTCTCTAATCACTTTGATATTATAGCCATTTTTACACAGATGGTTGCCCCCCCACTTGGTGTTCGGACAGGTGTGTGGTGGTGGTGGGCAGTCTGTGTACACGGCCGGCGATGGGGGTGGAGGGGATGGGTTTGCACCAGGTGTGCGCCCGTGTAAACACCATGGGTGGTGGGCTGTCTCTTATACACATCTAGATGTGTATAAGAGACAGGCTCCAGGCACACCCCCTCCTATCTGAAGGAGGGACAGAGGGCTGCGAACAGAGAGAAGGGGTGCACTCTGATATGTGAAACACAAGGAAAAAGCCAACATNCGGCGATGGGGGTGGAGGGGATGGGTTTGCACCAGGTGTGCGCCCGTGTAAACACCATGGGTGGTGGGTGTTTGTGTGTACACGCTCCCAGTGCACACCCACCTCCACCCATCGGACACCCACCTCCACCCACGGATCCCTATGGTAAAACGGACGAGGCTCCATGGGTGTAGGTGGGTGGAGATGGGTGTGTTACATGGACATGCACTTAACTCCACCCAACGCATAAAACATCCACCCCTTCACCCACCCCCATCTGTGTATTAACGGCCTGTGAGTTGCTAGTGAAATCTCCAGTTTTTGAACTAGAAGTAGAAACTCCTTCCCCACTAAGAGGGGCAAATTTCATTATACTCTGAGGGGTTGATAATACAAACAGAAAAACAATACATGTCATAAATCTGCTTCCCCAGAATTGCAAGGACAAATACGAAGTGAATATGGCCATTTTTACACGGACACCCCCCCCCCTCGGTGTTCAGGCGGGTGTGTGGTGGTGGTGGGGCATCCGTGTAAACGGCCGGTGGTGCATGAGGGAATGGGTGTCTGCTCAGTGAACACTGAGTGGGATAGGTTGGGGTGTATGCGTGCTTCCACACAACACCCACCTCCACCCATGGAGCCCTCCGAAAAACCGGAGGAGGCTCTGTGGGTGGGTGTCCTTGTAAAGGGACACACACCCACCTCGGCAAAACACCCATTGCCCCACCCACCCCCATTCGTGTAAAAATGGCCTATCATGAAATCACAGGATTGTAGGTTTAGAAGGTCCTCAAGGTCATTTAGTCCAACTCTCTTCTCCATGGCAGAATATCCCTGTTTACAGCATTGCGGACAGATGATTGGCCAGCTGGATTTTGAAAACCTCCAAGGAAGAAGATTCCACAACCTAAGTGGGCCATCTATTTTGTTGCCCAAAAGTTCACACAGTTACGATTCCCCCTACCCCTCCCGCCAATATTTAACCGAAATCTACATGGCTGCAGTTTAAGCCCATTCCCTCTTGTTCTGAAATCATGTTAACCAACTTTCTATGGCATCCTTTTAGATATTTGAATATTTGAAAACAGCTATCATGACTCCCCCTCCTTTAAGTCTTCTTTTCTTTACAAATATGGTACCATGATAGGGTCCCCTTAAAAAGAGCTTAAGCAGAATACGGTTGTAGTCTTGTTTCAGTATTTCTGATTGAAGCTGGTATGTATACTCCATTCAATAGCACTAAACGTTATGAATAAGGCCAGCATTACCAAAGACAACCTGAAGTGACCACCTTCAGCCCCACTATTCTGGGAACCCCACAGTGACCTTGATTTCACCAGGCCAGGATACAGGGCCCCATTCTCTCCCAGCAAAGCCCCCCCAGCACAATTATCTCTAGCACCCTATAAATGATGCTCCTGGGAGAGCAGAGCCATGGGTAAAGGGATTGGGTCACCAGGGGCTCCACATTTTATTTTCACTCTGGGCCTTGCAAACTCTACAGCCAGCCCTGGTTATGATTGTTTAGTTTTGAGTTCATTCTCTCTCTGCAAATAACTAGTTATTGCATAGGTTCTTGCTGTTATTTCAACACACAGTAGTTACCTGGGTAGCCTAACCCTTTTTTGATATGGCTGGCTGTATTAATTCTTATGGTGAACTCACACGTAAACTGCTAGAATCTGATGTCCACAGGGCCTCAGAAGCTGTATAATGAGCCCCAGATTGTCGTTGAATGTGAGTGAGGCAATCCAAATTCCAGCCCCGCTTTAGATCAGATCTAATTGTCAGATCTGAGTTTAACAGCTTATATTAATACAGGGGTAAGAAAAGTTCCCAAATCCAAGAGACACATACCAAAATTTTCATATCACTGAGAACCATAACGCACAATACACTGATCACGGACTCCCCCAGTCTAATTGAGTTGGTTCTGAAGGGGTTTTAATTAAACCAGTTTGGCTAATCCAGTTTAATTTCTCATTTTTAGTTAATTCAGATTAGTTTTCACAGATAGTCAAGGCCTGCAGTATGGATTCCCATCTTAGGGATAAGGGTTGCCATAATTGTAAAGGGGGCGTGGATGAGACTGTATCTGTATAATTAGATATGCAGATTTCTGGAGTTTAGAATCACTTCCTTTGTCTATCAATGGTGGCCATAGCCCAGAAAATCTAGAAAGTACTGGCATATGGAGTAATGTAGAACAAAATTTTTAGCCACCAGTTCAGGCAACCCAGCTAGCTTTTAACAAGCAGTTTGCAGAACCGGAGTAAACCAGCAGGATATCATTACCTTGCACAAAGGTCGACAGAGACACACTAGTGCTCCTAAAGGGATTCGTTCATACACACAAAATGAGATGTTTCCGTGATATACCTTGTCCTTTAAGGGCATATTGAAGATAAATACCTTCTAATACACTTTAACTGACTGCTTTCCATGGCCAGAGGGGTTAAACTGTGACTAACAGGGTATACGGAGAAAAGGGTACTTGTGTCTCCCTCTCCAATTGAGTGGGATTACAGTTGGAGTGGACTTCTGCTTCGACAGCCATGCTCATCTGTATTAAAGGGATATCATTTTAGAGCTGAAACAAGTAACCAAATATTTACTTGCAGGTATTACCCGCCTTTTTGGGTAGTGCTGCGGCTGTCTAAGGACTATACACTAAAGAAGGTAAATTTTCCTATGTCACCAATCCGGTCTACTCTTCTTTCACTTTGTTTCAGACTACTGTGAATATACAAATGTCCCTTCCCAGAAACCCTTGCTTCTGTAGCGGGTAGCTTTCCCCCTCCTTTTGGAGGTATTCCAAACATCACAATGAGTAAAAACACACGTAACAGTGGCCCACTGTGGCCCGGGACCCACCAGTACGTGTTGTGCTGCCAGATGTTAGGCAGGTAACAAGTGTGTGTAGCCCTGACATCCTCACCTCAGGGAAGGGGTCGGCACAACATAGTGTTGTGGCTGGTTGTCATGGCTGTCTGTTATGGCAGGTGGCAGAGCTCTGGGAGCAGGGCAGGCTGGCCACACATTTGTTTAGTTCCGCGCCCCATCCATGGGATGCAGGCAATGGGATGGCTCTCCACCTGTGGGCATGTTAGTTCAGTGCTCATCCCTGACCCAGGCCTGTCGACTGCAGTTTCCTTTCCCAGGCCGGAAAACTGCTGAGCTGATTGCATGTCTGTTTTTACTCATATAGGGACTGTTGGAAGGAAAAATCTCATTTAAAGAAAAAAATGTTGCCTTTGAAGCCCATGCTGAAACAGATTAGTTTGATGGGGGAGGAGGAATGGGTCACATGGGTTTGGTGGTTGTTGAAATTTGGGCCCTACCTAGGCTGTAAACAAAACAAAACCAAACATTAATGTTTGCAACCTTTTGCTACTGCTTTCCATTGTAGCAGTATCACTGCACTGACGCAATGTCAAAGTCTGATGTTATTTACCATAAGCTGTATGCTCTTTGGAGGAAAGGTTTTATGTGGTTTGGCTGTTGAGCAAAGAGAATGCAGATGAAATAAGCTACGTGTGACTATTTTAACATATACATTTCATTTCTGATGTATGTTTATTGACTTCTTTACCAAACTGATTAGAGAAAATCTATTTTTCCTCAAGGCATTATTAAAATCAATATTATAGAAACATTTTAATAAATCTTAAGCCGGTAATGAAAAAGGTACCCTAATGGGTAGTAGTCGGGTGGAACTTTGTGCTTGCTTAGGTTGCATTGATTAGCTTAATGGACTTAATGAATGTTGGTATTTTATTGAGTACCCATTTATTTATTTATTTATTTCCTAAATTTATACCCCGCCCCTCCTAAAAACAGCTCAGGTGGCTTCCAACAATAAAAAAGTACATATAAAATATATATAAAAAAATATAAAACATTTCAAAAAAATACAATTCAAATATTAAAATATTAAAACAGGGCCCAGGAATTTACTAAAACAATAATTAGGGTAGGGGAGATAAAACCCTCAACCCCCCTCCCTCCCTCCCCAAAGGCCTGGGTGAACAGTCAGCTTTTACAGCATCGCCAGAATGTTAACAGGCTTGGGGCCAGATGAGCTTCCTCCAGAAGGGAGTTCCGAAGGCGCGGCCCAGCCACCGAGAATGCCCTCTCCATTGTGACCCCCCCGCTTAACATGGGGGACCTCCAGGAAGGCACCCCCGGCAGACCGAAGGAGCCACTCTGGGGCGCGGAGGGTGAGGCGGTCCCTGAGGTACAAGGGGCCCAGACCGTGAAGGGCCTTATAGATCAACACCAAAACCTTGAACCTAGCTCAGCACGCTATCGACAACCAGTGCAGAGTCTGGAGCACAGGTGTAATGTGCTCCTGATGACCCGCCCCTGTAAGGAGACGGGCCGCTGCATTCTGCACTAGCTGCAGCTGCCAAACCAGGCACAAGGGAAGCCCCACGTAGAGCGTGTTGCAGTAGTCCAGCCTCGAGGTGATGAAGGCATGGATGAGGGAGGCCAGGTTCGGGCCAGAGACGAACGGACGCAGCCTCTACACCAGATGCAACTGGCGGAGAGCTGCCTTCGCGACTGCCTCCACCTGCCGCTCCAGGTGGAGATCCACGTCCAGTATCACCCCCAGACTCTGGACCTGCTGAGCTATAGGAGGGTGAACCCCCCCAATCAGGGGGGCCACTACCTCCCTCGCTCTCCCCACCAACATCACATCCGTCTTATCGGGTTGAGCTTCAGTCTACTCTGCCACATCCATTCTGCCATGGCCTCCAAACACTGGGATAGCAACGAGACAGCAGGGTCTGGGTCAGTTGAAAAAGAGAGGTACAGCTGAGTATCATCAGCATATGGGTGACATTGCACCCTGAACCCTCTCACGACCTGTCCCAAGGGCTGCATATATACATTAAATAATAATGGAGACAGAATAGAACCCTGCGGAACGCCGCATGATAAAGCGCGGGGGCAAGATGTCTCCTCCCCCAGCAACACCCGCTGGCTTCTCCCTGAGAGGAATGAATGGAACCATTCAAGAACAGTTCCGTCCAGACCCCCCAGGTCACGCAGCCGTCTCAACAGCAGCCGATGGTCCACGGTATCAAAAGCGGTTGAGAGATCTAGCAGGATGAGAAATGTTGAACATCCTGCATCCATCTCCCAGCGGAGGTTGTCGACCAAGGCCACCAATGCTGTCTCAGTGCCATAGCCGGGGCGGAAGCCAGATTGAAAAGGGTCCAGGAAACTGATGCTATCTAGATGCCCCTGGAGCTGGATCGCCACCGCCCGCTCAATAACCTTCCCTAAAAAGGGAAGGTTAGAAACAGGTCAGTAACTGGTGAGCACATCCACGTCCAAGGATGGTTTCTTCAGCAGGGGGCGCACCACAACCTCCTTGAGGCTGGGCGACAGCCTCCCCTGCTGCAAGGACGTGTTCACCACCCTCGCCAACACCGTCCCCAACGTCTCCCTGGAGGCTTTCACCAACCAGGACGGGCATGGATCAAGTTTGCAACAGGTGGCTCTCACAGACCCCAAGACATCCGCCGCATCAGCCCGCATCACTTCCTGAAACTCCCCCCACAAAGCTGGACCGGACCGGGCCTCCATCATCTCGGTCTCTCCCCCTACTGCCCCCAATCCAGCGTTAAAGTCGTTCTGAATCCGAGCGATCTTGTCTGAGAAGTAGATGACAAACTCCTCACAGCGGGCCTGGGAGAAGTCCCTGTCCAGGCGGAGGGAGGCCGGACTGACCAGACCCCGCACCACCAGAATAGCTCCGCTGGGTGTGACTTCGCAGACGCTATGAGAACAGCAAGGAACTCCTTCCTTGCTGTCCTCATAGCCTCAACATAGGACCGCAACATAGAACCACAAAAGGTTAACTTCAGCTACTATAATTACCCTGGAGCATTCAAATGAGATGTCATTGTTCTAGCTCCCCCTGTGGCAGTTCCTTGCATGTTCAGTAGGGAGATCTGGAGAGGGATGAGCTATAGTATTTAGACTATGGCTTCTCTGGCTTGGGTGGAAAAGACTTCTTTGGAATAACTACATTTGTTTGTTAGAACAAACGCTAACGGTCAACTTTTAACCTTATGGAGTAAACCAAAAGAATGCTGAGAAAAAGTCCCAAGCCAAAGTAACATAGAGTGTGCTGACATCTATAATGTCCCTGCCCCAAATTTCTCACTGATATTAAATTTTTTGTTTGCACAATGTGAAGGTTTGTTTCTTGAAAACATTTCCATGAATACTGACAATTCCCTATTATTGTGAAAAAAAATTGTCAACCCCCCCCATTTTCAGTGTTTGATATCCAAAATGTACATTTTGTGAAATTATAATTTTTAAGACTTTTTAAAAAAAACTGCTCTCAGTTAATTTCATAGTGCCCAGTAGTTCTATTATTTACTTGCTCTGCACTACTCATGATTCTGTAAACTTCTATTGCATCCTCTCCTTAGTTGTCTCTTTGTTAAACTGAGAACTAAACTATTGAGTTTCTTCTCAAACAGAACTTCCATACTTATTATCATCTTAGTTGCCCATCTCTGCACTGCACCATTTCCAGTCTTGTATCCTTTTTGAGATGAGGTGAACAGAACTGCAGAAAACGTCTAAGGTCTGGCCATAGCATGGACTTATATGGCAGCATTATGATAGTCTCAGTTTTATATTCTATACTTTTCCTAATAATACTTAACATTTTCTGGAATCCCAAACCCCTCCATGTGGATTCTGTGTGGCACGATGTCTCCACTATGGACTTGAATGCCCGCAGATTGCACAATGTTTCTGCGGGCCATGGGATTAGACCCACCCTTTGAATTTTTTTGACTGCTGCTGTGCATTAAGCTGTCATTTTCAGTGAACTATCCACAATGACCACTAGATCTTTTACCCAAGTGGGAACACCTAGTTTAGAACCCAATATTGGGCATGCATATTAAGGAGTATCATAACTGTAGTCACCCTGCAGCTAACCATGGGGTGGACTAGATGGCCCTCCAGGTACACCTCCAATCCAAGATTCTATTTATTATTAATTATTATTATTATTATTATTATTATTATTATTATTTTGTAGGTGCATCACTTTGCACTTATGAACACTGAATTTCATCTGCCATTTTATTACACAGTTGCCCGGTCACGTGAGATCTTTATTTAACTCTTCACAATCTGGTTTGTATTTAACGCTCTTTAATAACTTTGTGTCGTCTGCAAATATGGCCACCGTGCCCTTCACCCATTTCCCCAGATCATTAATTCATATGTTAAACAGCACCAGTCCCATTGCATACCCCTGTATAGACATGCTCTTGACTTTGCTCCATTGTGAAAACTGACCATTTGTTCCTACCCTTTGTTTCCTATCTTTTAACCAGTTATCAATCCATGAGAGGCCTCTTTCTCTTATCCCATGACTACTTTGTTTTCCCAAAAGTCTAATGAAAGAGTCTTCCCTTCTTCCTCCCTGTTTTCTGGGTGACATGGTTAATCAGTGCCACAGTCAGGGAAAGGGTGGTGCTGGAATCAGGAAGAAGGGAGAGGCAGGAAGGGTGGCAACAGAAAGTTCAAACCGCGAGTTTCCTAAAGTCAGGGAGTAAAGACAAGCTCAAGTCCTACATCCTGATTTAGCTCCTTCAAATGTTGGAGCTATGGGACCTTCAAGGGTGATTAAACTGTCAAGATCTGGCAGCGTTCACTTCCAATGTTTGAGGTGAACACTGTGTCTAAACACTGTAATGGTAGGACACTGTGTTACTGAACACTGAACTGTGTTACGTCTAAAGACACCCCAAGTGGCTACTGTTATTGGGAAAAATAACTGCTAATGGTTGCTGCCACTAGGTGGCAGAGATTACCTACCTCACACATTCCACCATTTTACCAGCCTGCAATGGTTCACTGTGCAACCAAAATTATTAATGTGTTGCTTGATTTTCATCAAACCGTGGTGTCTCTTAAAGTCTTGTCAGCTTTACCCTGTTATCTGCAGAGTTAGTTCCCTTTGCACTTCATTGTGCTTACCATAGGCCTTGAATAATGCAAATTAGGGGTGGGAATATCGGTATCGGATAAATCCGATACACCCGATAATTGGGTATATCAGATTAATCCGATAATCACCGGTATCGTCATACCGGATTTTTAACATTGCCCGCTTTACCGTTTTGTTTAACATCGTGGCCATTGAATGGCCATTAAATGGCCGCAATATAAAAAAAATGGTAACGCGGCCAATGTTAAAAATCCAGTATGCCAATACCAGTAAATCCGATACCGGGGAGATCCGATACCAGTAAATCCGGTATCCGGTATTCTCCCTGGTGTCCCATCCCTACTGCAAATCATGAGGTTATCTAAACTCCAAATGCTCATTTAGTTATCTAAGGCAACTAACAGGCATGCAGGGGCCACTACAGTACAAAATTAAGATCAATGAGTCTGGGCTGGTATCAAGACGATCAGACTAAGGTTACCCAGAATTGCAGATATCTGAAAAATGGATTATGTAGTCTCTGAATAAGAGAATTTGACCATAAGAGGATGGGCCACTTATATAATTGAGTTTTGTAGAGAAGGAATTCCAAATGAATTCTCTCTTCTCCTTCTTCGAACAGTAAATTGACCCCCAAATCTCCTGCATGTGTACGTAGAGGTGGGAGTGGTACAAACCCTTTCCCCATTCTTTCTGGGGGAAGCTAGCAAGACCTTGGAGTGTAGGGTGGGGTGCTTTGTGGATGCCTGATACTTTTCTTATTGTTTAGGTTTTGAAGAGCCAGAGCAGATATTTCAAGGATATTCCCTGGAAGCAGGCTATCAAGAAGGATTATTATTTTTTATTATTATTAACAAACATTTATATAGCACCAGCAGTGTACATGGCACTTTACAAAGTAATAAAATAGACACGGTCCCTGCCCCTAGGGCTTACAATCTGAGCGACAGGAGCTGGGGGAGAGACATAGGAAGGGGAACAGAGGGAGAGACAAGGGGTCTAACATTCATGAAGATGCGAGGTCTCAAGTGCATGTACTTGGCTTGGTTACGATGAGAATGACAGCAGGCAGGTCCATGTGGCAAGGATAAGGGTAAACAGATCGTAGGTATAGGAATAGTGGCTCAGCAGGATAAAGAGTCAGACAGAGCAGAGCGAAAGAGGTGAGTTTTAAGGAGAGATTTGAAGGTATGAAGGGAGGGGGCAAGGCGGATGTGGACAGGGAGGGAGTTCCAGGCATGGGGGGCAGCAAGTGAGAAGGGACGAAGGCGCTTAGGGGAGCAGGGAAGGCGTGGAAGGGTGAGAGAAGGGACAGAGGAGGAGCGAAGTGCACGGGCTGGAGTATGGAGGGCGATAAGTGCAGAGAGGTAGGGGGGAGCAAGGTTGTGAAGAGCTTTATAGGTGAAGACTAGGAGCTTGTGCAGGATTCGTTCAGGAAGGGGAAGCCAGTGAAGCGAAGAGAGGAGGGGCTGCACATGGTCGAAGCGACTGGCGAGGTAGATGACCCTGGCAGCAGAGTTTTGGACAGAGATGAGGGGAGAAAGGTGAGACCGGGGAAGGCCAGTGAGAAGGAGGTTACAGTAATCGAGGCGAGAGATGACCAGAGCATGAACAAGAGTTTTGGCAGACGAGACAGAGAGAAAAGGGCGAATCTTAGCAATGTTATGGAGGGAGAAGCGACAGGATTTAGCAACAGAGTCAATGTAGGGTTTAAAAGAAAGGGCTGAGTCAAAGATGAAGCCTAGGCTACGGGCTTGGGGGACAGGCAGGATGGTGACTCCATCAATAGTTATTGACAGTGAGGAAGGAGAGGAAGGATGAGGGGGGAAGATAAGGAGTTCAGTTTTAGCCATGTTGAGTTTGAGTTGACGTTGAGACATCCAGGTAGAGATGTCAGAGAGACAGTTGATGAGACGAGCTTGAACAGAGGGAGAGAGAGAGGGAGTAGAGAGATAGAGTTGAGTGTCATCAGCATAGAGGTGGTATTGGAAGCCATGGGAGGCAATGAGTTTGCCTAAGGATGAGGTATAGATCGAGAAGAGGAGAGGGCCAAGAACAGAGCCTTGAGGAACACCAACTGAGAGGGGGAAGGAGGAGGAGGTGGAGTTGGAGAGAGACACATTAAAGGAGCGGTCAGAGAGGTAGGAGGAGAACCAGTTATGGACAGAGCCACAAAAGCCAAGGGAGTGAAGGGAATCCAGCAAGAGTGAGTGGTCAACAGTATCGAAGGCAGCAGAGAGATCAAGGAGGACAAGAATGGAATAGAGACGTTTAGATTTAGCCACCAGAAGATCGTTGGTGATCTTAGCGAGAGCAGTTTCAGTAGAATGAAGGGGGCGGAAGCCAGATTGGAGGGGGTCAAGGGAGGAGTTGGAGGATAGGAAGTCAAGGCAGCGGGAGTAGACAACACGTTCAAGCAGCTTGGAAGCAAAAGGAAGGAGTGAGACAGGACGATAGCTAGAAGGGTCAGAGGGGTCAAGAGTGGACTTTTTGAGAATAGGAGAGACTGTGGCATGTTTGAAGGCAGAAGGGAAAGAGCCAGTAGAGAGGGAGAGGTTGATGATGTGCAGGAAGGAAGGGGCGACAGTGGGAGTAATGGAGGTGAGGAGGCGGGAAGGAATGGGATCAAGGGGGCAAGTGGAAGGGTTGGAGGAGGAGAGCAGAGAGGAGATTTCCTTAAGGGAGGCAGGGGAGAAGGAGGACATGAGAGAAGGAGGGGGAGGAGGGAGAGGGGTGGGAGTGGGAAGAGAGGAGTGGGAAGCGATGTCGAGGCGGATCTTGTCTATCTTGGAGGTGAAGAAGGAGGCAAGATCCTGAGCAGAAAGGGAAGAAGGAGGGGGAGGACAGGGAGGCTTGAGGAGGGAGTCAAAGGTAGAGAACAGGCGGCGAGGGTCCCGAGAACAGGACTCAATGCGGGAGGCATAGTAGTGTTGTCTAGCAAGGGAGATAGCAGAAGTAAGGGTGGAGAGACAGAATTTGAAGTGAAGGAAGTCAGCGTGAGAATGGGATTTGCGCCAGAGTCGTTCAGCAGCACGAGTGCAAGAACGGAGGTGGCGGATACTAGGGGTGAGCCAAGGACGGGGGTTGTGGGAGAAGGCAGGGCGGGAAGAGAGAGGGGCATGGGAGTCAAGTGTGGAGGAGAGAGAGGCGTTGAGAGCAGAGACAGCGGAGTCAGGGGAGGAGGAAGAGAAGACTGTAGGAAGAAGGGGAGAGAGAGAGGAGGCAAAGTCCAGGGGATCAATAGCTTGAAGGTCACGGAAGGGGCGTAGAGAAGGGGAAGAGGAGGGGGGACAGTGGGAAATGTTGAAAGAGGCAAGGAAGTGGTCTGATATAGGATGAGGATCGAAGGAGAGATCAGCGACAGAGCAGTTTCTAGAGAGGACAAGATCAAGAGAATGGCCATTAGTATGGGTGGGGGAGTTGGTCCAAAGGTGGAGGTTGAAGGAGGAGGCTAGGGAGAGGAAGCGAGAGACTGAGGGCTGAGATGGGTCATCAACATGAATGTTGAAGTCACCAAGGATGAGAGTGGGGATATCAACAGAGAGGAAGAAAGTGAGCCAGGACTCAAAGTCAGAAAGAAAGGAGGAGAGAGGACCAGGGGGACGGTAGATGACAGCAACACGTAGATGGAGGGGGGAGTAGAGGCGCACGGAGTGAGCCTCAAAGGTATGGAAGGAGAGAGAGGGGGGAGGAGAAATTGGTTGGATGCTGTCTGCCTCAACAACCTCAGGTGTGTCAAATTCTCCTCCTGCCAAAATATGATGGGGGTGAGGGGTAGGGGTCTGCTGATAAAATTTGGATGGAGATGCTGATTCCAAAAGTGTGTGTGGGTAGAAGAGGGGATGTCAAACTTTAAGGAAGAAGATATGTTCTGCCCTATGTGCCAAGTTAAGGTAGCGTAAGACATGTTTATTCAGCCAGGCTTTCAACAGGCAAGGGCAGACTTCTGGTTTGTGGAACGCTTTTTGTCTCTTATTGTTTTATGGGTGGGTGTCTTTTATTGTTTTATAGGTTTTACATTTATGCAGTGTTTTTATGTGAGCTGCTCTGAACTTTCAGGGATAGGGTCAGGCAGAAATGCAAATCAATAAAATAAAATAAATAAATAAATAAATAAATAAATAAATCAATGCCTAGGGATGACCCTGGAACATTGCACACAACAGACAGCACCAGGGGAAAAAATGTGCAAGCCAAAATTTGCTGGGGAAGGGTGTGATATTCAATGGTGCTGAGAAGGCAGAATAGGAGAAAAGAAGCTCCCAGTCTCAGAACACAAGTACAAGGTTATTCATTGTGTGACCAATGGCCTTGTAGTAGGCTATAAGCCCTTAAAAAAAATCTATGAAGTCTGAACTCCCAGAGGTTCAGAAGAATAAACAGTTTGATGAAACAAGAAGAAAAACACAATATCATATGCACACACATGAGAACAATGAGCATCGTTGGTACACGCTTGATAAGGTAAGGAGAGAGTCCTCGTTGTTCACAATATTAGTAGCTTTAAAGATGAACCCCACCGTCTCCTGACACTCCTTTGTGGTTCCTCAATACTTTTACAAAGTAGGGGCAGCCCCCTCAGCTACCCCTTGAACCCAGGTAACTTTCTTCTGCCTTCAGAGCAGTCCACCACTCATAACAGACTGTTCCTGGAGAAATCCCAGTCCCTCTCCTTCTCTCTCTCCCTCCTGGTTCCAACTGGCCCTCTCCTTTTCAAAAACCTTCTCCATTCCATCCCAGACCTAGCATCAGGCAGCCTCTTCTTTACCCCTGCAGACCTGTCCCTAAGAGACCCCGGTGTCACACGTTGAAAACAAAGAAAAGTACCAAATTCAAAATTGAGAAAAGAAAAAAACTTTTACACTCCCGTAATTTGAGTGTGGAACTCACTGCTACCAGAGCAGGTTGCAGCCCAAAATTCAGTTAGATTCAAAGAGGAATGGAATATCTAAATGAATAGCAAGAATATCTAGATCTATACTACATACTTGATTTTCTCAAGTTTTGAGAAGGGAAAATTTCAGAGTCAGAGATGTAGGGTATTCTGAATGTACTGGGGCTGGAAGCAGTTATTCATTTTTATTTTATTTATTTGAAGTTGCAGCCCACCCTTTCCCTGGCTCATATTTCAACTCATTAACTTTAACAATTAATGTTGACCTAATTAACTCAACTAGTAATCATCACAACAAGTCTGTAAGGTAGGTTAGGGTGAGAGATCAGTGACAGGCTCAAGGTCACCCAGTGAGTTAATAGGTAAGGCGAGTCTTGAACTGGTGGCCTCCCTGTATCTCCCAGTTCTGCACTCTTAACCACGATACCACATTGGCTCGCTGGTCTGGTCAGGTCATGTCAGGTCAGGGATAGAGCAGAAAGACAGGATCAGGGCCAAATCAGGAAGGCAGGAGGCAAAGCTGGGGACATGGGGAATGACAAGGCTAGGAACAGTAGCATAGCTAGGTGGGAATGGGCGCTGGTGCAGAAGATAGAGAGACCCCTTCTGCGGGCCCTCCACTCCATTGTGCACATGCACTCTACTTGTGTGTCGGTCTCTACATGGCTTGTGGGTGCTGGCTGGGACACCTGGACCCACTGCACCAATTATAGCTACGCCCCTGACTGAGAACATGACCAGACTGGGAGAATTTATCTATTTATTTATTTCATTGTATTTATGCCGCCCCCCATTCCTACGGCATCTCGGGGCGGCTTCCAGCACAATATAAAACAATTTTTAAACATAAAAAATTGACAATATCATAGTTAAAAACAAATTTAAAACACCCCCCACAAAAATTAACCCACCCCCCACCCTCTCCTCCAAAGGCCTGGGCAAACAGCTAAGTCTTAAAGATACGTCGAAAGGCCAACAGGCCTGGGGCCAGGCGAGCCTCCTCCAGGAGGGAGTTCCACAACCGTGGCTCAGCCACCAAGAATGCCCTCTTCATTGTGGCCCCCCGCCTTAGATGGGGGACCTCCAGAAAGGCGTCCCCGGTGGACCGAAGGGATTGCTCTGAGGCACGGTGGGTGAGGCGGTCCCCGAGATATGAGGGGCCCAGATCGTGCAGGGCTTTGTAAATCAAAACTAACACCTTGAATCTGGCTCGGTACGCTATAGGCAGCCAGTGCAGAGCACGGTGCACCGGTGTTATGTGCTCATGCCGTCCCGTCCCTGTCAGGAGACGTGCAGAATGTGGCAGCCCTAGCTGCAGCCGCTGAACCAGAAACAAGGAAAGCCCCACGTAGAGCGCGTTGCAGTAGTCTAGCCTCAAGGTGATGAAGGCATGGACGAGAGTGGCCAGATCGGGCCCGGAGAGGTAAGGTTGAAGCCCCCGTACCAGATACAGCTGGCGAATGGGCTTGAGCAGAGCAAGAGACAAGACTAAGGCTGCTTTTAGATGAGCGTGCAGTGCGCTCCCACGTTGTTTCCAAAATCCCATGAGACGGGATCAGACGAGATGCTGCTGTGAGTCAGCAAACGGGACAGGGAAGCGTATTCTTTTCATGCCACAAAATGACCTACCTCAATCAGACTCCCGGTCAGTTCGCGGCTTGAAAAGAATGCGTTTCCCCGTCCCGTGCGCATGACTCACGGAAGCGTCTCGTCTGATCCTGTCTCGTGGGATTTTGGAAACCACGAGCGAGCACACCACGTGCTCATCTAAAAGTGGCTTAAGATAGGGCTAGACACAAGAGCTGTGGGCAGGTCAGGAAACAGGAAGTGAGTTGCTCTGCACAACTTCCTGTGGAACCTGTGAAGTTGGGCAGCCTCAGCAGATCAGGAGCCAATGAGAGCCAGGTAGGGCGGAGAAGGAGGTGTGACCTCATTAGGCAGCAAAGAGCCAGGAAAGTTGAGAACAGGGCTAGCTCAGAGTGCTGTAATGCACCTACAGAACTAGGGCACTTTTAAACGAACAGGTCACCGTTGAGCAACCCGCTCGCACGATATTTCAAAATCCCGCAAGGTAGGATTAGACGAGACAGATTCTGAGGTATTTAATTCACGGTCTGCAAACAATGAGTGACCGCCTTCTATGTGCATGACCCACGGACTTCTGTCTCATCTAATTCCGCCTTGCGGGATTTTGAAATGTCGCGCGATGGCGACCCGCTTATTTAAAAGCAGCCCTAGATGGTGGTTCTGCACCACCAGCGCTGAGGGTTCAGGTCCGGTTCTTAAAGGATATATAATACACTTCAGGTCTAGAAAGCCACAAGTAGTGATTAGGATGAGAGCTTCATGTAAGCTGATAATTCAATGGCTGCCCTGTGGAGGATCTGGCACGGTTCCTAAAACAACTTGTGTAGATCACTTTCATAGCCAAGATATTGGACTAAATGGATCATAAGGATGAGCATTTTTCTGGCAGTTGGGAGAGGCTGAGCCCGTTGGTAAGTGAAAAGGTATTAAGTTGGGAATTGAGGAGACAGGATTTTAAAACTACAATTGTTAAAAGAGCCAGTAGAAATATATAAACTGAGGAAGTGTAGAGCAGGTCTATATGGGCATGGAATGGGTGGGAGTGGAGAGAACAAGGTGGGAGTGAGAGAGAAAGCATGGTGCCAGACAGACACACACACAAGGGTAAACGTGTAGGGATATAGTGGAAATAGCTTATCAGGAGAAGGGAATATGCATATCAAAGGAACGGAGTTCACAGTAATAATTCAGCTGACAGGGTCAGTTACAGACAGGCACACAAAGTGGTTAGAATGATCTCTAGTAATTTGGTACAGAGGAAAACAGAAATTACAAATGCAGTAGACTAAGGTATAACAGATATGTGCAGTGGCTGGAGAGATATCATTACTTTTGGTGTCAGAGTTTACAGATTTTCTGTAGTGGCTGTTTCATTGTTTTTTTGTACCAAATAAAGTTATGAATTTCAGTTGCCAGGCCTGTCTTCCGAGGGTGCTATTTAGATTTCCTTTGAGGATGAGGACCGAGAGGTCTGATACAGAGTGGTCTTGTTGGGAGAAGTGACTTCCCACTGTAGAGTCGGTAACTTTGTTTATAATTGTTTGTCTATTATTATTATTATTGTTGTTATTATTATTATTATTATTATTATTATAAGCATTTATATAGCACCAGCGATGTACCTGGCGCTTTACAAAGAATAAGATAGACATCGTCCCTGCCCGGGAGCTTACAATCTAAAGACAGGGGGAGGGGAGACAGGGAAGGGGGAACATAGTGAGAGACAAGGGATGTGACATTCATGAGGATGCGAAAGCTCAGGAACACGTTCTTGACTTGGTTGCAGTAAGTTGGGAGTTTATAGCAGGTGGGGGATAATCCTGGGTGGGAATGGTTAGCAGGAGTTAGGAAGGGTGGAGCGGAAGAGGTGGGTTTTGAGAAGGGACTTGAAGGTGTGGAGGGTGGGAGCCAGGTGGATGCGGGCAGGGAGGGAGTTCCAGGTGTGCGGGGCAGCGAGGGAGATGGGACGAAGCGGTTGTGGGAGCAGGGGAGGTTCCCAATCCTTCCTCTCCCTCTTCCCTGTCAATTACCATTGACGGGGTCTCCATTCTCCCTGTCCCCCAAGCCTGCAGCTTGAGCTTCATCTTCGACTCGCACCTCACCTTCAAAACCTATATTGACTCCGTGGCCAAACCCTGCCGCTTCTCCCTCTGCAACATTGCCAAGATCTGCCTTTTTCTGTCTGTCTCCTCTGCCAAAACTCTCATCCACGCCCTAGTCATCTCACACCTTGACTATTGTAACCTCCTCCTCGCTGGCCTTCCCCACTTTCACCTTTCTTCCCTTATCTCTGTTCAAAACTCTGCTGCCAGGATCATCCGCCTAGCCCGTCGCTCTAACCACGTGCAGCCTCTCCTCTCTCCACTGGCTCCCTCTTCCTGAGCGCATTCTGCACAAGCTGCTTGTATTCACCTACAAAGCCCTTCACAACCTCGCTCCCGGCTCCCCCCTACTTCTCTGCCTTGATCTCCCTCCGAACCCCTGCTTGAACCCTCCACTCCTCCTCCATTCCCTCTCTCACGGTCCCATGAGTTTAGCCTTTGGTGTAAGGGTTGATGGGTTTTGCAAACAAAGGGTAATTTCAGACATGACGGGCCTGGAGGCCCGCCATGCTGAACCCTAGACTGGGATTCATCTCGGATCCCGGTCCGTGATCAGGCCGGCCGTCCTTTAGACATGCCAGCATGATCTTTAAGGGAAATTGAGAAGAGGGTTGGGCTGCACAGGGAGGGGGTGGGGCTGCGCGGTGTGACGTGCGCCTGCATGGTCCCACTCCCCTGCGCTCCCCTGGCCACCCGCCCTCGGGGAGACGGGCGGGCGCAATGGCCAATGTGGCCACTGCGCCCGATCCCGTCCCGTGGCCAGGTCCACGATCCAGGCTGGGCCGAAGGTAACAGATGTTACCTTCGGCCCATCCCAGATCGTGGCCAATCTGACCATGGCTCCGGCCCTCGGGCCTGGACCTGTGGTCAATCTAACCACGGTTCTGGACCTTTGGCTGGTCGAAGGTCCAGAACCGTGGTCAATTTGATCCTGGCTGGGTGTTCACTATGGTGAACATCTGGCCGGGAGCAAACTGACGTGCATGGCCTCGCCACCACCACGGGGGATCCACTGTGGTCCACTGTGGTGAACGGCGATTTCACCACGTCTGAAATTACCCATAGTTGGGTTACACACAACTCTCTCTCTCTGTTTCCTAGTAAATAATCTTACAGTTTTGAAATGTCTGGCACCTCTCCCCTTCACTCCGCCCCCCCCCCTCCAAATCTGGTTCTATCCACTCCCACCCATTTCATGCCCATATAGACCTGCTCTACACTTGCTCAGTTTATATTTATTTATTTCATTTTAAATTTATTTTTCAATTTAATACCCTGCCCCTCCTGCCATCAGGCAGCCCAGGGCGGCTTACAATACAAAACCACAACTAAAATCCAATATAAAACATTTTTTTAAACTGCTAAAAAGAGGACAACATTTAACACCGCCACCACATTATCTCTCTAATGCTTCTCTGAGCACTCACTCCCAGAAACTTGAATAAGATTAAACAATTGTACTTAATCCATTTAAAACAGCCATATCTCTAAAGAGGTAGATGCAGTGCATCACCTGGTTCCATTAAGGAGGAAAAACTTCAGCATGGGTAAAAGTACTTTCTTTTAATTGTGGTCTAGGAAAAGAGAGGACATGTAAAAGAGCTCTGCATTGGTATGCTAAATATATTTCATTGTGGCATTAGAACTAGGATGTAAATGAAGCCAAGTCCAATTTTATTGTGTTTAAGACACTAGATTAAGACCAATAATAACCAGGCTTATTTTTTTAAAAAGAAATCTGCAATTAGCACTGAAATGGATTTCTGTGGTTAATATCATATCCGCTGATTTTGCCTGATTTGAAAACTGTATTTGCTGGAACACGTAATGGGTGTAAACAGATGTGACAGTAGCCCGTGTTGGCCTGCTGTGGATCCCATTGGCCCGGAACTCACTTGCACGTCTGTTCCCCCCACTGCCAGATGTTGGCCCAAGACTGCCCCGGGGGAGGGTAGCTAGCTGCTACAGGATGTGTCCTCTGGAAGATCCCAGAAGACCATTCCAGGCCAAAGCCTGCCCACCTGGGCCAATGCAGACCCACGTGTATGCTAAACATGCCCAGGACCACAGTGAGGCGGGGGTCTGTGGATCAGGCCCAGGGGAGCACACTCACCTGGCCTGCCAAACAGCTGACGGGGGATCTGGAGGAGTGCACTCACCCAGCCTCCAATCAGCTGTAAGATGGCCAGGGTAAGCTCTCACTTCCCCACTGGGAGCGGTTTGGTGTGCACAGCCGGTAAGCAGCTGATGCAGGGTCGGGTGGGGAGATCCTGAGGGAAGTGTCAGCCACCCATGCAAGGTGACAGACTGCTGACCCAGGCTGCTGCCACAGGCCAGCTGACTGTCGCTCAGAACGGGTCCAGGAGGGTGGGGCGCCTTCCCCCCTCTCCAGTGCCAGCTGCCCATGCAAACGTGACATCCAGCCGGCCCTGGCCACTGCAGTGGCACCAAAAGTTCATGGGGAGGGGGGAGCAGAGAAGCACACCCCCATCAGCTGTTTGGTGGCTGGATGTGTGCACCAAACAACTGATGGGGGGGGCAGCAGCACACACACCCCCATCAGCTGTTGGGCAGCAGCTCTTCCCAAGCCAGATCCTGCTGTGCTGCATTGGCCCGGGCGAGTCCTATCCCATGTGGACAGTTCCTCAGCCCTCCCCCCTCCCCCACCCCAGGGTGTGTAGGAAACTGTGCCAGCAGCCTCAACACCCGGGCTAAGGGTTGAGGGCTGCTCGTATGAACAGCCCTCCCTGCCAACTCGAAGAATGGCAGCTGCAGTGGTTCGCCCCAAGGAGGGTCAGGGAGCTCCCTCACCACCATCGTATCTGTTTTCACCCAATGACTGTTATTCGAGTTCATCTTTGCCGGATACGTGTTTTGGGATTTTGGGGGTTATTTTTTGGTTATTCAGTTGTCTAGATACGAAGATATTTGTATACTTCATTTTGGCTATTTGTGCATGAACCTTTGCCAAAAATGAAGTAATTGAACAAAATAAAAAATGTAACCTAATATCCAAACAGCTGAATAATGGAAAAGACAAACAGCTAAAAACTGGAGGGGAAAGAACAACAACAACAACAATCGACTTTGGTTACAGATACCATTTCAGTTAGAGGTGAAACAAACAGCAGAATAACAAGTCATTTTAAAAAAATCTATTTTGAGCAGGTTGCAGTTGACCCAAACGACATTTGTCAAAACATTTGAGCAACCCATTTTTCACAAATTCAGCTCCTTCGGTTTGTTCATTTCATCGTCCGTTTCTGGTTTTGGGTTCATTTTTGTCAGGAACAACGAAAACAAGTGGCAGAAAATGAAAAGTAAAAACTGGAAATGGCTGGAATTTATTTAATTGTATTTATTTATTTATTTATTTATTTATATTTATGCCCCACCCTTCCCCGAAGTCTGAGGGTGGATTACAAAAGACATAAAATACAATTTTAAAACATTTAAATACAACACCCTCCCCAACCCCAAGGCACTCCCACCCTCCAACAACCTCCCGTCTAATCCTTTGAATTCGATGAGTTTGCTCACGTACTCAATTCAGCGCTAATTCGGATATTTGGAGGGCTATCTGAAAATGTGAATTATATCCACAAATACAGAACATACTATTTGTTTCAGAATTACCTGGAATTTTCAAAGGGGTCCAAAGGCTTGGGCATTCTATTGCCCTTATTTTTTTCTTTAGAAATCTCCCCTTAAGCTGCTGTCCAGAAAACTAGGTTAATTTTAAGAGGAAAGAATAACAGTTTAGTTTGTGTCCTTCATAACACAGTACTGTATGTACCTAGGGGTGATATTGAGATTAAACCTATTCCCAAGCCACTCAGCAGAGAAAATGAAATTTCACTTACTCCGGCTAAAAACATCCAGTGGAGACAAAGAGAGCCTACCCATTTCTACAAGCCCATCAGTGAAGATAATTACATTTACAGCTACCCCAATGGCCATCGCATGGAGACAAATGAGATTTCACTTTTCTCCCATCATCCCCCTAATCGCTCTAGAATTTAACAGCTGTGTAGCAGAAAAACCGAACGACACCAAATTAATGGAAATTCTGAAATGATCAAATAGTTTATTATTTTCAAATGAAGGAATTACAACATTATAATATGTCAAAGACAATGCCCAGGACAAACTACAGGCTGCCTTAAATTCATTGGGACTATTCTGGTGTACGTGGCTTTAGGATCACAGCCTTGGTTACAGAAGTAATTATTATTCATGTGAGTTATTCCATTAAATGTAAAAGTTTTATTTTTAGACGGACATGGGGCTGCCCACCCTTGCAGCTGCTCCAGGTGTGCACCCCATGTCTGCCTGCTCCCAGCCCCATCAGGGTCTAGATCAGATGGACCCTGCAGGTTCCCTGGCCCACAGTCCACCTGGGGTGCCCCGACCCCTATAGAATTGTAGGCTAGAGTGTCTGAAACACTACAGTGTTGCCCAGGGTAACAGCCAGCTGGAAGTGAAGCAGCAGCACAGGTCTGCACGTCAGATGGGCTGCTGCTCCACTTTGGGCTAGTGTTCTAGGTGTGCCCAGCCTGCTTCGCCACTGGCATTTTGGGAATGCCAACTTCATTGTAACCAAGCCAAGTACACGCACCTGAGACTTCGCATCCGCCTGAATGTTTCTTTGTCTTCTCCCATGTCTCTCCCACTGTCCCCTCCCCCTGTCTCCCCCCCTTTGTTTTTGTCTCTTAGATTGTAAGCCACAGGCAGGGACCGCGTCTAATTCTATGTTCTGTACAGCACCAGGTCATGCGACTGGCGCTTTATAAATGTCTAATAATAATAATAATAATAATAAAGTTCCAAAGCACCTCTGCCTGCACATCTGGTGAGGCATCTATAGATGGACGGGCCACCCGGGGGTGAAGCGTGCTGGCATGGCCAGCATCAGGGCAACCCTCCATCTAAAACAGGGGAGGGGAAACTTTTCCCTCCCGGGGACCACTTTGAAAACTTGCCCAAGCTCCGAGGGCCACATCAAAATGGGGGCAGGGGGTAGTTAAGGGATGCACTCAAGGAGAGGAGGGACTGGAGGGCCCAAATCATGGATTTAGGCCATGGAACTGTCCCCTGTCCTTGCGTTCACGCCCTCATATCTGCTCCCTTCCCTTGAACTCAGTTTTGGAGGTAAGAACTGGATCCAAGGGCCAGATCCAGGAAGTGGAAAGGGGCCACGTAAAACTCGTTGCGGGCCACATTTGACCCCAGATCTGAGGTTCCCCCCCCCCGATCTAAAGCACCCTGTGAATAAAGATCAATACGTCTGGGAATATCAGGAGAATGTTAAGAAATTCATTTTTGGAAGACTTGCGTAGCCCTTTTGTTTTATGGGTGTTAAAACCACATGGTACCAGGTACTTAGCTCCTCCCCTACCATGGCCTTCACCTGCCACAGAGCCTTCTGCTTCCTGAATCATCTTTTCCCTTTTCCTGTGCTATGCCTGGAACTCCCTCCCTGAACACATGTACTCTCCTCTCTCCCCTAACCTTCAAATCCATCCTGAAAATCAACCTCTTCCATCAGAATTTCCCTAGCTCCATCCTCCTCCTCCTCCTCCTCCTCACAGAAAGCACACCGATGCTTCCTCTCCTGTTCTTTCATTCAGGGTCCTCTTCTCTCCTCTAACTAAGCTAAGCTAAGAACACTAAAACTCCTCAACTCTGTGAATCTCTCTCTGCCTGTCCCTGTGTTCCCCTCTCCTTTATTTCCTCGCCCCTCTTAGATTGTAAGACCCTCGGGACAGGGACCTGTATCTAATTAATGATTAGATTAGATTAGCAAGCTCCAGAACCACATGGTGGCATGAACAACAATAACAAACAACAACAACAATATAGTAGGGTGGGATCCTATTCGGGTGAGTGTCTGCAGAATCGCTCCCTATAAACTCAACACAGTCTTTTCTTCGGCTTCGTGCTCTCCAATTAGCATCCTGCTCCTGATGTCAGTACACACGCCTCCAGATCTCTCTCTCTCACATAGGGATAGGACTCCAGAACCAATTTCGGTTTATTTATTTTTTCGGTTTCGGTTCTCTGAGAATTTGGTTCTCGTTTTGTTTTTTTTGTGGTTTTTTTCCCCCCACTGATTTTTTTTTCTTCATTTTTTTTTTTGCATTGAAAAAAAGACAAAAAAAAAAAAAAATTACATGCAAAACACTCGAAACAACTGGAACCAAAATGAGAACCGAAATTTATGACAGGCAATTTTCTGGTTGTTTTGGTTCTATCCAAAACTGAAATTCCCATCCCTAATAAATACTTACTCTAAAACATTCTCCCTGAATCCTTTTTCCATGCTGGCAACATCAAATATGGTTTTAGCCCCTGACAAAAGACGAGGTTATAGAGAAGGAGCTGAACTATAACATCACATGATACCTATGAGTACACTTTATAGGACAGGCAATACCTTCTCTCCAAGAGAAATCTTACCTCAGCGTAAAGCACATTCACAGCACAATACACCAATGAGTTGATCCAATAGCTATTTAAGTCAATGGAAAAACTTTGATTTTGAATGTGCTTTGGATTGAGTCTCAAGGGCAAAAATCCCCCAGTGGGCTAGCATGGAGTAAATTAACCGACTGATGGCAAAACTTTCAATTTGGTTTAGAGTTAAAAGGACAGTATAAGAAATTCTTCTAATGTATTAAAAGTGGAAAATCTGCACTCTTGTGATCAGAGGGTTAAAATGACCTGAAAGCTAATGTCTGATTGCTGGAGTATCTTGTACTGGCTAGTTTTACTGTATAGCTTTGGCCTTTGATGATGCATTACACTAATATGTTCTCAGAACTCTGTTGCTATAATGTATTAGTGTAATACATCACCAAAGTGGTGTTGCTTATAAGATGTATTACTGCTTGATGTGGAAATGGATGCCAGGGGCATTTTCCAAAAGACGTTCTTTCTGTAGCTCAGTAGCTCTGAATTAAATGATCTCCATTCCTTTTCTTTTGTTCCTCCCCACCCCCATCTTCTTAAAAATGAGATGATAGCTTTTTCAACCGTAACAGAGGGAAGATCTTGATTAAAGCAGGTCCTGGCTCTGGACCCTGGTAGCACTAAAAAGGACTAAAAGCATGAGTTCAGGAGAAGGGAGCAGAGATGAGGGCATGGACACAAGGAGAGGGGATGGATTCATGATTTGTACTCTCCTCTTCCTTTCCCCTTTCTGAGTGACTCCCCCACACTCAGCTTCTATGGGATCCTTCAAGCTCGTACTAATTTTCAAGTGACCTCTGGGAGGGAAAAGGTTCCTCGCCCTTGATTTAAAGCCCTGACACCTGATTTGAACTTAGGGAAGTGTTTGCACATATTTACTGATGCACTGTGATGAACTAAAGCCACAGAAGCTAAAAATGGGGGAGAAAACCTATGAAATGATCCACGTAAAATCCCATGCAGGAGTGTCTCACACTATCCCGAGTTCCATACCTACTCTGGTTTTGATTGACACATGTGAGTATACACAGACAAGTAATGCGATAACTTTGTGGCATACTATGCCATGCTATTATAGGGATTATGAAGGCTCCAAGGGAACTAAACTGGCTTTGACCTATAAAGTAATGTGGTGTGTGGAACAGAGCTTCTTTTGACAAGGAAAAACACACCTATAAATTATGCATTAAGCTATAGAAATGGTATGAGTCATCTAACCCACCACCCACGGAGTACAGGATTGTTCCCCATAGAATATTTTCCTAGTTCTTTAGGTTGTCTAGGTTTAAGTATCTTGGTGATGGGGCTTTTACCACTTCCTTTGGGAGGCTATTCCAGAATCTAATAATGCTTGCAGTCAAAGTATTTCCTGGTAGTCAGTCGCAATTTTCCCTTTCATATGCCCATCTCATTACCCTTTTGCATCTCAAATCCATTGTTCCACACTTTTCAGTCCTTGGAGTGTACAGCCTCAAATACTCAGAGAAAATTATGTCTCTTCAAAAGTATGGAGGTAATTGTGTAGAAAAATTAGCCCTTTTTTGCTCCTCATAAGCCAGTCATTTCAGCCATTTAATAACTTTTGCTGCTAGTCTCTGAACTCCTGTATTCCTTGCCTTCTCAAAATTTCAGCTGTTAAATTTATCTATTTAACGTTTACCTTGCTTGAAGAAAGAAAATGTTTCATTAAATAACTGACGGCATGGAATTTTCATTTACATGATGTGCCTTCTTATGTTTTCCCCATATTGTTTTACTGAAGACACTGGGTGCAATCCTGCTGCTGGATTACGCTGGCAGCAGGCACAGTAGTGTACTGGGCGGCGGGTGCTCAGGTGCACATGTGCCCCGCATGCGCAGCAACCCATGCGGAGCAATGGCGCAACCCACGTTGCTGTGACCCACCGAGCCCACACACCCACGGCCCAGGGGATCCTGGGCTGTGGGGTGTGTGGGTTCGAGGGGTTGCATAGGAAGGGGCGCTCCAGTGCACGCCTGAGCGCCGGCAGTCTTTCACTGAGCTTTGCATAGGCACAGTTTACATGGGCCACAGGACTGCACCCATTACTATCAAAAAGAGTTAGTAATTTTTTTAAAAAAATTATTTATTAAAAATGTTTTTTCCAGTAAATGAAATATTTCAACTAGCTAGTTTTTAGTAGAGTTGAAAAGAGAATCTTTTTTTTTTTTCTTGAGAGAATTTCATGAAAATCGAGAATCCTTAGTGACATCTCGGGATGATCTTGCTAACGGTGTGAGATCTCGATGAAAATCTCATCCAAATAGAGAAATACAACAGAGAGAGTGAGAGACTTGGGGCACAAGGTGTGGTATGCAAAACTGAGGACGATACGTGGTATAAACATGGCTCTGGTAAGCAAATCAAGAAAAAAATCTTGACCAAGAAAGTGTTGAGTGTCAGGAGGGGAACCTGGTGTGAGCCGGGGTTTTTCTCAGTTCTCGAGTTTTGCTAAAAATGAGCCAAGAATCAGGATTCTCAATGAGAATCAAGAGAAAATTTGATTGAGTTTCAGCCCTAGTTTTTTAGGCTAATGAAATTTGATGATAACCAATTCAATACTATTTTCAATATCTTTTTTTTTTAAAAAAAACAAAATAAAACCTACGGAAAGATTTAAGCCACACTAAACAAAATAATTATAATAAAAGACCCAACCAAAACTAAAATAAATGGGAACAGGCTAGACTGGGATGGGATGGGGAACCATAGCTCTGGAACTCAAATGCAGCTAATGGTTAAGGTTTTTTTATTTTTATTTATTTTTAAAAAATTTATATCCCGCCCCTCCTGCCCACAGGGCAGCCTGGGGCGGCGAACAACATCAATTAAAACAGTATAAAATTTTAAAACAATTTAAAAATACAATATGTGGGGAAACACCCCACCCCCACTCCCATCCCCACCCCTCGCCAAAAGCCTGACGGAACAGCCAGGTCTTACATATACGCCGAAACAGCAGGAGAGTGGGAGCCTGCTGTTTTGATTTGCCCCTTTCCAGGTCCTGGATCTAGACCCTGTATCCAGTTCCTACCCCCAAGCACCAAAAGAGTGACCTTAGGTAATGGAGTAGAGATGAGGGCATGCACTGAAGGACAGAGGACAGATCCATGATCTTGATCCTCCTATTCCTGAACGTACCCCTGTCCCCAACTCCTATGTGGGTCTTTGAGTTCGTACTAATCTTCAAAGTGGCCCCTGGGAGAGAAAACGTTCCCTACTCCTGGTCTAGATTAGGGCTGCAACAAGAATCCATTTGATACTCACGAGAATCGAGAAACCCTAGTGAGGTCTCGGGATGGTCTTGCTAAGGGTTTCGGGAATCATGCGAGAATCTTGCTACAAATTTGACTGTGCATGCACAAAATGGCTGGATAAGCAGAGCATTTGGCTACAGGGAGAGGAGGACCAGGTGTGTGTGGGGTAGGCTGTAATAAGGCCAAGGACACCACACCCTTGGGAAGCTAATTACAGGATGTTTTTTATTTGTTTTTTTAAAGTTAGAGTCAAAAGTGTCCCTGACCTATAACACTCTACATTTATACCTAGTTAAGGGGAATGTAGGGAGATGCAGGTAGAAGTTGAGCAGCAGGACGGGGGCTATCCAGTGTTTTGTACCCTGTGTAAATATGATTGTCTCCCTCTTGGGGAGAGGTCATATGTGTGCAGTAAATTCAAGAGCACCTGACTCTCAGAGAAAGAGTGCCGTCTCTGGTCGCTAGAGTGGCTGAGATGGAGGAGCAGAGGCAGACTGGGACATTTAGAGAGGAGACCTTCCGGGACATAGTAGAGCAGTCCCATCTCTGCTCTTGGGGAAGAGGGCATGAAGCTGCTATAGCGCAAATGATCCCATACCTGGGACCTGCCTTTTAGATGATGTCATAGTATCCTCTCACACTGAGGATTCATCTCCAGAGAAGGGCAGACCAACTCACAGGAATAGGATGTCTATAGTAGTGGGTGATTCGGTAATTAAGAACATAGATAGTGGAGTTTGTGACAGTCGTAAGAACCACATGTTCAATTGTCTGCCAGATGTGAGGGTAGCAGACTTCACACAACATCTAGACAGGATTTTAGTGAGTGCTGGGGAGGAGTTGGTTGTTGTGGCCAACGTCAGCATCAATGACATTGGAAGATGTAGGAAGGAGGTTCTGGAGGCTAAATTTTGGCTTCTAGGAAAGAGGTTGAAATCCAGAACCTCCAGGACAGCATTCTCTGAAATGCTTCCTGTTCCACACACAGGGCCCCAGAGGCAAGCTGAATTCCAGAGTCTCAAGGTGTGGATAAGACGATGGTGGAGGGAGGAGGAATTTAAAAGCATAAGAACATAAGAAGTGCCATACTGAGTCAGACCAATGGTCTGTCAAGCCAGGATCCTGTCTCCAACAGTGGCCAATTTTGGTTGTATGGGAGAAGTATCAGCAGTCACAATGGGCAACCCATTCCCTGTTGATTACTCCCTGGTACCGATAGTAAGAAGGTCCCATCTCATAATCTACTTGGCTAATAGCCATTAATGAACCTATTATCTAAGAACGTATCATGTCCCATTTAAAATGCACCTATTGTACTGGCCCTGACAACCTCCTCTGGCAAAAAATACCACAATTTGACTGCATTGAGTGCAAAAATACTTATTTTTATTTGTTTTAAATCTGCCACCAGTTAGTTTCATAGACATAGAGTATCCCCTAGTTCTAGTGCTACTTGAGAGGGTAAATAAACGTTCCCTATCTACTTGTTCCACCCCACTTGAGATTTTATCAGCCTCTGTCATATTCCCTCTGCCTCATCTTCTCCAAGCTGAAGAGCCCTAACCTTTGTTCGTATGGAAGCCGTTCCAAACTCTCGATCATTTTTGTTGCCCTTCTATGTGCCTTTTCAAGTTCTAGTATAACTTTTTTTGAGATGGGGTGACCAGAATTGCACACAGTTTAAGGTGTGGGTGCACCAGCGATTAATATAGGAGCATTATGATCTTTTCCATTTTATTCTCCATCCCTTTCCAAATAATTCCTAACATCCTGTTTGCTTTTTTGATGGCCTCCACACATTGAGCTGAGGATTTCAGTGTATTGTACACAGTGGGTATTTTCAGATGTAACGAGATCACAGTGAACCAAGGTCAATACCCACATGGGGTCAAAGCGTCCTGAACGTCTGTTAGGCAGCCGCCAGATGTTCACCACGGTCGATTCCCACATGGGGTCAATTTCAATCACGCTTCCGGGGCTCCCTGCTGGACAATCCCCGAAAGCGTGGTCAAAGAGATCCCCGGTGAGAACCAACAAAACAAACATCTGGACGGCGACCACGGCCCAGAATCCCCGGCGGGATTCCGGGCCGTGGTCAAATCAGGTGGGCGCTGCAGTCGCATTGGCTTCGGCGCCTGCCCATCTCCCCAGAGGGCGGGTGGCAGGGGAATGTGTGGGGCAGGGCCGAGCAGCCGCACGTTGTGCTGCGCGGCCCCGCCCTCTCCCCGATTTCCTGCTGGGATCAGCCAGCACGTCTGTTGGATGTGCTGGAGTGATCCCGGCAGGGAATCATCTGAGTGATTCCGGGACAGGGCGAATGCCGCCCCATCTCGTCTGAAATCACCCAGTGACTCCAAGGTCCTTTTCCTGAGTGGGGTTACTCCTAATTTAGAACCCACATAACGTTTATTCCCTATGTGCATCAGTTTGCACACATTCAGTTTAGATTTATTAGAAAGTGTGGGACTTTTGGGGAAAGAGAGCCTATACCTGGAGGATGGGCTCCACCTTAAATAAAATGGAACTAGGCTGCTGGCAGTAAAAATATAAAAGGTAGTAAAGCAGTTGTACTAAGATCTGGGGGAAAGCCCACAGCTGCTTAAGAGCACAGAGTTCAGATGGAGACAACCCAAGGGGATGCCATCATTAGAAGTGATACAGTGTATTCCAGTAACGTGGTTAGGGATAAATCAGAGATCAGGCGGGCTTTAGTATGGAACAGACAAACTTGAATACTTACAAAATAAACAAAATGTGCAGTCACAAGCACCATGGTATTAAATGCTTAGATGTTTGTATACCAATGCCAGAAGCCTCAGAAGTAAAATGGGTGAATTCAAGTAATTCACTTTAAGTAAGGATAGTGATATAATAGGCATCTCAGCAACATGGTGGAATGAGGATAATCAATGGGACACTGTGATACAAAATATATAGAAATGACAGATAATCAATGGGACACTGTGATACAAAATATATAGAAATGACAGAGGTGAAGTAGCATTGTCTGTTAAGGACAGCATTGTGTCAAATATGATAAAAATGATAAATGACAAACTCTCCCCTGGAATCACTATGGAATGGAAACCGGATGGTAGTGGGGCTATATTATCAACCCCCTGATCCTGATCAGGATGCTGACAGTGATTGTGAAATGCTAGGGGAGACTAGAGAGGCTACAAAAGTAGGCAATGCAATAATAATGGGGGGAGGGAGGGTTAACCACCTCACATTGATTGGGAAAATGTCTCCTCAGGATGTGTTGAAGAAACCAAGTTCCTAGACACCATCAATGAGCCCAGTCCCGAACCCAATCCCAAACCCTGCGGATCATGCGCAGAGTTGCACGCGCATGGATCACTATTGCGAGCACATTGTGCCCTGCGGAAACTGCACACATGTGTGGGATCCACAGGGTTAGGGATCCGGTTCAGTGATTGCTTCCTGGAGCAGCTTGTCTTGAAACTCACAAGAAGAGAAACTGTTTTAGATCTTGTCCTAACTAGATCAGAGGATCTAGTGGAAGGAGTAACAGTGGCAGAGCCACTTGCTAATGGTGATTGATCACAATATAATTAGGTTTAACATACTATTAGTAGGGAGATTACCTAATAAGTCTGCCAAAAGGGTGTTTAACTTCAAGAAGGGGAACTGTGCAAAGATGAAGTTAACTAATTAAGAGGAAACTAAAAGGGAAAGTTATCAGGGTCAAAGGTCTGCAAGAGGTACTGAAAATTACTATTTTACTCATCCAGATTAAATGATTACCACAAATCAAAAAAGGCGGGGAAAAACCAAACAAATGCCTGCATGGCTGAATGGTAACATTAAGGAGGTTATCAGAGCCAAAATGTTGCCTTTATAAAATGGAAAAAGTATTCCAAACCAGGTAAATAGGAATGAGCATAGACGTGAGCAGAGAAAGTGTAAAACCATTATAAGGCAGGCCAAGAGGGAATTTGAGGGACAACTTGCTAAGGATGCTAAATTAGTTCTTTGCACCAGTTTTTAACACAGAGGATGTTGGGGAGATACCTACACCAGGACCATTTTTTGGTGGTGATGAATCTCAGGAATTATCTGAAAGAGATCTCACACCAGAAGAGGTTTTACTGCATATTGACAATTTAAACAATATCAAGTCATATGCATAGGAGTGATACAGTTAGTATAGTATATCTGGATTTTCAAAAGGCATGTGACAAGGTCGTCACCAGAGACTCTTGAGCAAACTAAGGCCGCTTTTAGACGAGCGGTGCGAGCTCGTAGGATGTCATCACGTGACTTTCAAATTACCGCGGGTGACTTTTAGACAAGACTTCTTGTGCATTATCGCCACTTGCGCATTCTTTTAATACCGCGTGTTAAATACCTCGATATCGAGATATTTAATCTGCGGTATTAAGACATCATCTCTGGACACTGACTCCTCAGCCAGTGTTCCGCCTGTCTCTCTAGCTTTCTATTTTTACGGAAGGTTATTGAATGGGTGTTTGCCTGGCAGCTTCAGGTGTATCTCAATGCAATTGAATTCCTGGACCCTTTTCAGTTTGGTTTTTGTCCTGGGCATGTCACCGAGACTGTGATTCTGTCTTTGGTCGATGATCTGTGCATAGAGATTGATAAGGGAAATTCAACCCTGTTGATTTTGTTAGATCTCCAAGTGGCCTTTGATACAGTTGATCACAAGATGTTGTTGACACAACTGCAGGACCAGGCAGGGGAGCATGGGGCTGCTCTTGAGTGGTTCTGTTCCTTCCTGTCGGGGAGGTCTCAGCAGGTAATTGCTTGTCGTCCCCTTGGGACCTCCCCTGTGGGGTCCCATGGGGCCTTTTTAAATGAGTGGGATTTCCCCCGCAGTTTAAACCTGTGGCTCTGGAAAAAAACCTGGGCAGGGGTGGGCTTTAGACGCACTTCCATGAACCGGAAGTCACCTGGGTGCCATTACCATTAGTAACAGCGGCGCTGTGCGACTCCAGGGTGTTTGGAGATGTGGCGTAGATAAGAACCCGATAATTGAGATCCCATCTACATTGCATCTCAAAACACCTGGGAGTCGCACAGCACAGCTGTTTCTAATGCCACCCGGGCGACTTCCAGTTCACAGAAGCATGCCCAAAGCCCCGCTGCGGGGGAAATCCCGCTCGTTTGAAAAGGCCCACAGGGTTCTAGCTTGTCTCCTCTTTTGTTCAATGTGTATTTGAGACTGCTGGGTGAGATCATTCAGAGGTTTAGGGTGAAGTGTCATCAATATGCTGATGACAACCAGCTGTACCTCTCCTTTTTGTCCAACCCAGGTCCCACAGTCTCAGTGCTTACCCAATTCCTGGCTGCGGTTGGGGACTGGATGAGGGTGAGCTGTCTGAACCTGAATCCTGACAAGACTGAAGCGATGATGGCCTTGTGACTTGGAGGGGATTGGGACTCCTGTTATTGATGGAGTCCGGCCCCCTCTGGTCAGTCAGGTCAGGGGTATAGCTAGCTTGGGATGGGCCCAGGGACAAGAAATGTCCGTGCTCCCCCCTCCTTTTTTCCTGCCTGTGGTGAAGCCGCTGGCTGGCCTAGGGGCGCTGGGCCGCTGGTGCTTATTTGCTCTCTGCAGAGTCTGCAGTGTGCTGCTTGTAGCCTGCTGCTGGACCCATCCGTCTTCTGGGCTGGCAGTGAGCTGGTCCCACAGTGCACTCTGTCCCCTGCGGTGGCCAGCAGCAGCAGTGCCATTGCTGCTGCAACCCACCCAACCAGCCCTGGAGGCTGGGGGCTGGTCGGGCGGGCCAGGCCAGCTCAATGTGGGGAGCGCCGGAGCAGGAAGGTGGTTCCACTTGGTTACTGAGTGGAGCTGCTGGCGGGCACCTTCCCACTCAGGGGCTGGGCCTCCCTCGAGCCAGCCCTGCCTGAACTGGGTCCAGACTGGTGGGGAGGACTCCTCCTCTGCGATGCATTGCCAGAGGGGCGAGCTGAGATACGAGGCTTGTGAGCTTGACTTGGCCTGACGCAGACTGCTGCATGGGGCCCCTCCCCCTCCCTGCCTCCAGTTGCAACATTGTGTCAGACACAATGTTGCAACCGCAGGCAGGGAGGGGGTTCACGCAGCATCCGTAAGGGCCCCCAGCCAGCTCAGGTGTCAATTTCAAAAAAGGAAAGAAGGGGGAAAGGGGGGGGGGGGAAAGGGTGGTTTAGTTACCTTGGATATTGGGCCCCCAGCCAGTACAAGCCCCGGGACGAATGTCCCTGTTTGTCCAATAGTAGTTACGCCTCTGATTCTGGTTTTTAGTCTTGGAGTGCTTCAGGATCCTTCGCTGCATCTGGATCTTCAGGTTGTGGCAGTGGCTAGGAGTGCTTTTCACCAACTCCATCTGGGGAGGAGGCTGCAACTTTTTCTTTCTGATTCAGATCACTTAGGGACTAGGTTACTGCAATGCACTCTATGTGGGGCTGCCGTTGATGCTTGTTCAGTAGCTGCAGCTGGTGCAGTATGTGGTGGTTCAGCTCCTTTGGGGGGATGAGTCACAGGGAGCATATTACACCAGTCCTCCAAAGTCTGTGCTGCCTGCCTATAATCTTACAGGAACAATTCAAGGTGCTGGTGTTGACCTTTCAAGTCCTAAATGGTTTGGGCCCCACATATATAAAGAACTGCCTATTCTACCATGTTCCATTGCGACCCTTGCAGTTTTCTGTGAGTGCCCTCTTGCAGCTTCAATCTGCTACTCCTGTCCGTACGATGGGGACGCGCAGGAGGGTGTTCTCAGCCATTGCCCCAGTTTTGTTGAATGTCCTTGCTCTGGAGGTTCATCTGAGCCTGGGGCTAAGCATCTTCCAGAGGTAGTCCATTATTCATAGCATCCTGTCCTCCATTATTCATAAGACAACTCTTATTTGTTGTTGTCTATGTCTTTGTGTCTTGATTAGATTGTAAGTTCCAGGGAGTTGTGTGTATCCGTAGAGCACTGCATACGACTAGTAGTATTATAGAAATTATAAGTAGTAGTAGTAATAGTAGTAGTAGTAGTAGCAGCAGCAGCAACAGCAGCAACGGCAAGTGGTACAAAACATTTTTGTTTGAAAAAGCATTTGGTGAGGGTTCTAAGGGCTGGCTGGGAGATTTGGGTTGGGGTTTGTTTATTAATTATTTTTATACCAATCCCCCAACTCAATGGCAGCCCGGGGCAGTGTACATCATATATAAAATACATAATAAAATCGCATTTAAAATTCTCACTTAAGAAGTCGAACGCCCCTCCCCCCCCAACATACCCTGACCAAAAAACCCCAGAAAAACCATAGAACCCCATCAACTACATGTCCCCCTCACCACATGCCTGGCAAAACAACCAGGCCTTACATCTTTTGCGAAAGGAGGGGAGATCTGACGACAGGTGAATCTCCACTGGAAGGGAGTTCCATAGCCACAGCGCGGCCACCGAGAACACCTTGTCAAACGTGGCCACCCAGGAAACCCAGGGGACCTCCAAGTGGGTGTCCCCAGCCAACCGCAGAGGCCAATCCAGGACACGAGGGGTGAGGTGGTCCCACAGGTAAGCGGGGTCCAGGGCACTTAAGGCTTTAAAGGTAATAACCAACACCTTGAATTTGACCTGGAAAACTATAGGCAGCCAGTACAGAAATCAGAGCACCGGTGTTATGTGCTCCCAGTGACCTGTCCCCATAAAGAGACAGGCCGCCGCATTCTGTACCAGCTACAGCCTCCGAGTCATCACCAGGGGTAGCCCCACGTAGGGTGTGTTGTCATAATCCAACCTCGAAGTGATGAATGCATGGATGATGGTGGCAAGATTGGAGCCCAAGATAAATGACTGAAGGCACTGGACCAGATGTAACTTACCAAATGCACTCCTTGCCACAGCTGCCACCTGGTTGTCCAAGCGCAGCTGTGCGTCAAGGAGAACTGTAAGGCTCTGAACCTGAGGGACGCACCCCATCTATGATGAGGGCCTCCACTCCTTTGTCCTTTCTCACCAGCATCACCTCCAATTTATCAGGATTCAGCTTCAGATGGCTTATCCTCATCCAATCCCTCACCGCAGCCAGGCACCGGGTAAACACCAAGATTGCCGGGCCTGGATCAGATGAAAATGAGAGATAGAGCTGGGTGTCATCAGCATATCGATGACACTGAACTTCAAATCCTCTCATGATCTCACCCAGCTGTTGCATATACACGTTGAGGGTTGAGGATTGGGAGAGGGTTTTAGGGGTGAAGGTAGGGTAAGATGGGGAGGGGTGAGGGGAAAGGTGGTTGGGGTTTTTCTTTTGTTCTATGTTTTTTATATTATTCGGGAAGGACAGGGTAAAAATTGGAAAATAAATAAAAGGGAGGAGACAAGAGGAGGGGTATAGGATAGGTTCCCCTGGTCTATGAGCTGGTTCTACACCAGCCCTGGCTGGTAGGGCCTCCTTTTGTTTATATTAGCTGGTGTCAGCTATTTTAATCTAGGAATTGATGGGCTGTGGTGAGGAGACCAAACCATAATTGCTTCCTGCTTCCAGAGCACTCCCTATTTAAAAGCCTGAAAGGAAAGTCGTGTAGGAGCGGATTACATTAGCTTTGTGCCCCCCGGGGCATAAGGGACCCATCGGGGAGTCCCAACTGCTTTCTGTTCTCTTGAAACCCAAGTCACTTTCATCAAACTGTATGAATACCACATTTTTTACAAGACAAAAAACTATATTTTCACCAAAAAATTAAACTTTCCTTCTATAATTCCTCCTCTCCAGTTTTGGCAACCAGAATTTATCAAAAATCTGAAAGCCAAAAGCCAAATGGAGGTATTGGCAACTGAAATTAATGATGGGGGGAGGGGGAAACATATTCCAGGTTTTTGAAACAAAAACAGATCAAAATTATATATATATATATATATATATATATATATTCACTTTTAAGAAAGAAAGAAAGAAAGAAAGAAAGAAAGATGTTAAACAAAACAAAAACTTGAGAAAATGCTTTCATTTCCATTACAAAAGTTGTAATTACGGTTCTGAAATTCCGATCACCTTGTTTTCATTTTAGAAGAGAAAAAGGCATTCTTTATTTTCAGAGGGTGGCCAGTTTGTTGCTTCTCAGTTATGCAATTCCTAATAATCTCCTGCCTTCTGGTATTCTGGTTTCTTGATATGTTCATTTGCTACACTTTAGTCATTGTCTCTCTTAATTTCCCTCCTGTCGTGTATTGCAGCAGTAAGTCAACGTTTCCTTACTAAGATGAATTCACTCTGTTTGAGGCCCCTGATATTAGGCCCCCCTTCTGTAGCTCTCTCCCTCTCAGCTTTCCGACCCAGCCTGGGGCAGGAAACCACAGCTGACATGGCCTGGGTTGGGGAAGGGCAGTGAACATACACGCCTACTGCCTGCGACCGGAGAGCCATCCCCTCACCCAGATCACTGACCCTACCAACCAGCATGACCTCCGTCTTGTCAGGATTGAACCTCAACTGGCTCGACCTCATCCAGTCTCCCACCTCCACCAAACACCAGGACAGCAAGGAGACTGCAGGGCCTGGGTCTGATGAAAAAGACAAATACACGGGTTCATCTGGTGACAAGCTGTAGCTGTGAATGCTGATCAGCTGTTGGCACTAAACAGCTTATTGACATTCAGAGCTGCAGTCTCTCCCAGACAAGGGTTGGGATTGGTTCTCCTGCAGAGGGGATGATGTGGCTGCAATGAGTCATAGGCCATAAATTAAACATGTGTTTGCGTCTCACAAGCTCACGGTCTGAGTATCCCTGATCTAGATGAACCTTTTTCATAAAGCTGTTCATAAAAATTCACCCGGCATTTTCAGCATCAAGTTCAGAATTCAAGTTGAGCTATAGCATCCCTTTTAGAAAGGCACCCAGACTGCCTTCAAAGACTTTGAGTGATGTAGTTTGTGACAGTGGTTAATTACTCTCACTCTTAAGAATGTATGCCTTGTTTCCAGAAGAAATGTGTCTAGCTTCATTTTCCATTCACCGAAGCTAGCTTTGTTTTAATCTGTTAAAATTTAAATGATGAACAAGCCACCGAGCATCCGTCCCATCCTTGTGTTTAAGACCTGTCCTTTCCTGTCAACTAGAAAAACTCTCAAGATGATTCTTGTGAAATTCCTTTCTTTCTAAATAAAGGCACTGTCTTCTCAATAACATATTGATGACTGAATGAAGATGTTACCGTATGGAATTCTGGGTAACTACGCTCTGCAGTAAGATTTGGAATCCTGTAATATTTGAAGCTTGTGTCTGTGGCCTCAGCAGTTAGTCTAACATTTTTGGACCTTACTCAAGCTCTCTTGATTTTATTGTTTGTCTTACAGGTTTAGGGGTTGTTATGAAGCCCTAGTATCTGAAATTCTATGAATCTACTTCATATACCTCATGCTGCAGCCTGCCTCCTTACAGGGACAAGTCGCCGTAAGCACATTACACTAGTGCTCCGTTCTCTACAGTGGCTGCCTATAGTTTTCCGGGCCTGGTTCAAAGTGTTGGTATTGACCTACAAAGCCCTAAACGGCCTGGCCCTGCTTATCTGCAGGATTGCCTCATCCCCTGGGCTCTCTGGACAGACCCCTGCGGTCGGCTGGGGATGCCACCATCTGGGTTCCCCGGTAACGACGATGAGGGGTGCATTCCCAGTTGCCGAACCATGGCTGTGGAGCTCACTCCAGATGGAGGTCTGCCTAAGCCCAGATCTCCCCTCTTTCCGAAGACGGTGTAAGACCTGGTTGTTCTGCCGGGCTTTTGGAAAGGGAGATCGGTGATGGGTGCAGGGTTAGTAGGGGGAAGGGTTGTTTTTGTGGCTCTGCTTGAGTTGGTTTTATAGATTTTATAGTTTGTATTGTTTATATTTGTATAGTTTGGTGTTATTGTATTTATGTGTTTTAGCTTTGTTGTATGTTGCTTCGAGCTACTGTGGTAGGAGGGGGCGGCTAAGAAATCTACTAAAATAAATAAATAAATAAATAAATAAATAATTTAATTTCAAAAGAAGTGCATTTCTAGCCCCCATGGCTACAGAAAAAAGTTTTTAACCCAACTCTGGTCTGATACTAATTGCTCAGAAACTAAGAAACATTATATATATATATATATATATCAAACTAATATTGCAATCCTGGTGTGACTCCTGATTTTTGAACACTTGAATCTGGCAACAATAAAAGCATGCAGCTTTTATCCCCTTTGTTTTCATTCTATGGCAAAAAAAATATTAGTTAACCTTTGGGGCTATGAAGCAGTTGGGTGGAAGTCCCTAGAGCTTGTGCAGAATATTTTTCTATGGAAGATCTTGCTGGGGCCCGGATGTGTTTCCACGGCTATTCTCAATCTAGAGACCGGGATGGGATCCAAATCATGGAAACCTGACTACTTGCAATATTAAAATTGAAAGATCAGACAGAACGTTTATTGTTACAGTTCTGCCTGCAAGAGAAGAACAATATTGCCAGCAAAGACCCTTGGTGGGGAGTCATGAATCAGGCCTTACCCAAGTTGGGTCTTTCTTATACCTTTTTGTCAGCCCACTCGCTAAAAGAGGCTTCTAGAATGCTCAAACAAAGGATAAGGGTTATAGATAATCCGACACTTAGGGCAAAGGCTAGTGTTTCCAGAATATCTCCTTTATATAGGTTCCTATTACCGAAGCTAGGGGGCAGTGGATATTTGGATTACGAGATCCCTCATGGGCACAAAAACACTTTTACAGCTATGTGCTTTCAGACCCTGTGCTCAGCTGTAACAGAAGGTAGGATAAGGGGTATCCCATATTCAGGGACCTGAGTTGACTGCGTTGCTGCAATTTGCAGTGATTTTTGAAGAATCAGCCAAACCTCCAGAATCCTCACAGAATCAGCCAATCCTGACCATGACCCCGAGGGTAAGTAGGCCCCTGGGAGATGAATTGTGGGTGGGTGGGGTCTGAAGGCCCTATGTTTGCGTGAGGGAGGTGGTGAAATTCCAGAGGATTTGAGTTGTGTTTGATTAGCAAAGTTGTGATTCTATGTCAAACCTATTGCAAATTTGCTTCCCAGCATGCATAGTTATGCAAATCAAGTTAATTATGCAAATATAAATGCTTGCGGTGAATTTGCAGAATTTGGCTTCACTGGTTGCAGAATTTAAGATTTTTTGGTGCAGTCCACTCGGGTCCCTGCCCATTTTGTGAGAGATTTTGCCCATGGTGTGATCAAATGGTTAATGATTTCCCGCATGTCCTGTTCATTTGCCCTCTGTATGGGAAATTTCAGGACAGATTATATAGAACAACCAAGTGGCCTAGGGAGGCATCAGTGAATAGACAACTGATCTATCTCCTGAGTTATAGAAATACGAAAGCCACACAGGAAGTGGCCCTTTATGGCTATTTCATTAGAAGAGAGAGAGAGCATGCCTGAGTAAACAATAGTACGTAAGGGGTAGTACAAGTGAATTTATAGGTAATTTTAGGTAATCCCCTGCCCCCTGATATTCCCTTTCGAGGGCTTGGGGCGTGGAGATAAGATTTTATTTTATTTTTTTACTAAGGGTGATTTCAGACGTTACGGCCGGGTGCTTTCACCACAGGCCATGGGGTGGTTCGGACCACGGCCGGGGGTGAAAGGGGGAGCCAACAGACGTTCCCCTCTTTGCCCCCGGCCGTGGGGACCACCGAACCACGGCCCGTGGTGAAAGCACCAGGCCGTAACATCTATAGGAGTACCCCCCCTCCCGGAGGGGGCGGGGCCGCATGACACAGCATGCGGTCGCACGGCCCTGCTCCCTGCACTCCCCGGCCTCCCGCCCTCCCCAAGACAGGCAGCCACAGTGGCCTATCCGGCCACTGCTGCCACCCACCGCCGGGACCCCGGAACGTGGTGGGGGTAAGGTAACAGACTTTACTTTTCCTTCACTGGGTTCTGGATTCCCCCTAACCACGCTTCGTTCGCCGCTGTGGTGCGGGAGAAAAAAGCATGGTTAGATTCATCATGGGGGTTGGTTGACTGAGGTGAACATCTGGATGCATGCAAACAGACGTTCACCTCCTTCACCACCCCCCGCGGTTGACTGAGGTTGTCTGTGGTGATTTCAGTCAAACGTAATGCCTGAAATCACCTTAAGTCCTATGGAAGGATGTGTTGTGTATCCTATACGGTTTATATATGTAACTCTGTCATGGCCAAATGGCTAGTACAATAAAGTATTTATTATTATTATTTGTAAACCAGAGCAGATCCTGGTCCTTCTTATGCCTCAGGTTGCCTTCACAAACAAGCATGGGACTCAAATGTACAATTAAATGACCTCAGCTGCGGGTAATTGGATACTTTTAAAATTTATGCTATTCCGTTATCTTTTCTTTCTCTTTCTGTATCTCATAAAACCATAACCTAAAAACACATTGAGTTCTTGTTAACCATCCCTCATTCTCCTTGCACATGTATGTAAATCAGTGCTAGGGAATCTTTTCCCGCCTTTGGGCCACCCTGGAAATTTAGTACATGCTCTACAGTCCAGATAGGAGTCGGCCGCAAGGGTTATTACGGGGTGAGGGAAGAAATTTCAAGGTTCAGATCATGCATCTATGCTGTACCAGTGGGTGCATGCCCTTCCCCGCCCCCCTCGAGCTTACTCTGTCAGTACTTGAGGGAAGGGACTGTATCCATGGGTCCATGGGCCAGACCTTGGAATTGGGAAGATTCCAAATAAAAAACAGCCTTGCTTTGGATGAAAGTTCTGCACCCCTGACATACTCTTTTTCATTTTTTTTCTTTCAGAATCACCCTCATCTCCCAATTAATTTTTGTATGATGAAAGTACAAAACAGCTTCCTTGAATGAAGCAACAGCCCTGCTTCTCCTCTTGCTGTGTCTTTTAAAAACTATGATGCTAGCCAATCAAGTGGCCAATAAAACATTCTTTGGGACAGGATGAACAACAACGACAAAACACAACAACAAAAGCCAGTGGGATGAAACCAGGATACATGTGGGTCAAAAAATCCTGCTTACAAAACATAAAGAAAGGGAAGAGTGACTATTGTACACATTACCTGCTCTGGCTCAGTTCTGTCAGCGTCTCAACAGAAAAGAAAAGAAGCTTCCTCAAACATGTCACAATTATGCTGTCCACTTTCTATACTCTAGAGATGTTCAAGGGCACCAAAGCAGTGAAAACTGGGTGAACTGGGAATCATGTGGTTCCCCCCACCCAGATCCACACACAATCCTCCAATAAATCCCAACCTCCATGGGTATGTCTGCACGAGAAGCTTAACTCAAGTTCAGATACCAGGTTGTCACATGTTAACTGACTCCAAAACTCATTTGTTGCATACATAAATGACCTTTTCTCAAGCTTAGTTGAACGTTGCAAATTCACCCCTACCACCAGGGTTACACTTTCAGGTTTCCTAGATCACTGTTTGAACTCAATTACAGTTTTGCAAGAACTGATTCCTTCTCACAGTTGCCAGAAGAAGCCTCTATGCTCCTTGAAAATGTAAAGCTGCTCTGTGGTCCCTACAATGAATCTTTATACGCTGGTTTATTTATTTTTCAATTTAATACCCTGCCCCTCCTGCCATTAGGCAGCCTGGGGCAGCTTACAATAAAGTTAGGTTGTTACCACACCTAACACAATAGAGAGATATAAAACGTGGTGTGCCCCAGGGATCTGTATTAGGACCGGTGCTGTTTAATGTGTTCATTAATGATCTGGGAAAGGGTGTAGAGTGAGGTGATCAAATTTGCAGATGACACCAAGTTATTCAAGGTAGTTAAAACATGAACAGACTGTGAAGAACTGCAACAGGATCTTATGAGACTAGGTGCCTGGCTATCTAAATGGCAGATGAGATTTAATGTGGACAAGTGTGAAGTTATGCACATAGGGAAAAATAACCCAACGTATGAGTACACAATGCTGGGTACTAAGCTAGGAGTTACCACTCAGGAAAAGAATCTGGCAGTGATTGTGGACATTACACTGAAATCCTCAGCCCAGTGTGCAGCAGCAGTCAAAAAAGCAAACAGAATGTTTGGAGTTATTCACAAAGGGATAGATAATAAAACTGAGGATGTCATAATGCCTGTATACAAATCAATGATGCGACCGCACCTCGAATATTGTGTGTAGTTCTGGTCACTCCATCTCAAAAGAGACATAGCTGAACTAAAAAAGGTACAGAGAAAGGCAACAAGAATGATAAAGGATATGGAATGGCTTCCGTACAAAGTGAGGCTTGACAAACTGGGTCTCTTCAGCTTGCAGAAGAGAAGACAGAGGGGGCATGATAGAGGATTATAAAATCCTCTATCCAGGTTTGAGACCCAGGTTTGGCGTTTGGCTATAGGGTATTGGTTGAAACTCCATTTTTTTCGTACCGCTTCATTAGCTACTTTGGTGCTCGCCGAGGATAATGCATGGGTTAGTCAGGTCAGGTCTAAATTATCTAGTATGGATCTGGCAGTAGATGATTTATACTCCCTGAGCTACGGGGGTCTCAGGAACATGTTTTTGCAGAGATTGGCAGATATCACTTTACAGGAGGAGGCAGCTATTCTCCAGGGCATGATCTCGTTGGCCCCAGTTAGGGAGTTATACGAGTGCCCCGGTCCTATGGCAGTGTATTTACTCCATCAGTTGAGTCCCCAGGTGTGCAGGTGCTTTATAATGGCAAGAATGAACGTTTTTCCTTCTGGTATAGTTGAGGGATGGTTTCAGGGGGGACACTTAGACACTTCGCTTTGCGATTGCCCTTTGCGGTTGCCTGATACCCTGGTTCATATTTTACTGTTCTGTGAATTCTATGCTAACCCTCGTGCTAAATGGCTCTCCCCTCACCTTAATTCTGATAGAAATGATCATCAGGCAGTGATGAAGTTGCTGGAAGGCCGGGATGAAATTATTACAAGGAATGTAGCTCTTTTTCTCTATAAGGTTTTAGTAATGCAAAAGGATAGGAAAGCCCTGGCAGCTACAGAAGGTGGAAGGGTGGTACTGGGACATGATCCCTGATCTCTGCTATTGGATCTTAGCTGGGTATTATTGGGTGCTGATTTATGTTATGGGATTGTATGTGGTTTTACTCATGTCAGTGTGATGGCTAGTCTACACACTTAAATAAATATTATTATATAAAATCTTGAGTGGTGTGCAACCAGTAGATAGGGAATGGACATTTACCCTCTCAAATAGTACTAGAACTAGGGATCACTCCGTGAAACTATCTGCCGGCAGATTTAAAACAAATAAAAGGAAGTACTTTTTCACTCAACGCATAATTAACTTATGGAATTTGTTGCCAGAGGACGTTGTCAAGACCAGTAGTATAGCTGGGTTTAAAAAAGGACTGGATACGTTCTTAGAGAGTAGGTCCATTAATGGCTATTAACCAAGTAGCTTACGGGATGAACTTCTTACTGTCAGGAGCTGGGAACAACGGAGAATGGATTGCCCATTGTGACTGTTGGTTCTTCTCCCATGTGATCGAGATTGGCCACTGTCAGAGGACAGGATGCTGGGCTTGATGAACCATCGGTCTGACTCAGTATGGCACTTCTTATGTTCTTAAGCTGCTTGTTTTGGCTTTAAACACACATTTTATTACATGTTTGAGCAAACACACATGGTTCATATGGTTTGGAATCTGAAAAATCGGGGGGGGGGGAGACAGGAAGTAGCTGCTACTAACAGAGAACCACTGTTATGTCTAGGTATGTGTGCCCCCCTGCTACCAGTTTTCAGTCATCCCAGGACCATAAAGACATGCATTTTTGTGACCAGCCAGTCTCAATGGCCTGGGGCCCATGCCCTGATGCAGCTGCAACATCTATCTCTGGAGCGGAGGGAAGGCAGAGGGACCCATTCATTCTCCTGCACTGGAGCCCATTCCAATCCAGCTACACTCCTAGCCAGTCTAGTTATTTTGCATGATGTTTCAAGTGACTGGGGGGTGGCAGAAAGAACAAATATGTGGAGAAAAGACTGAGCGGGAGCTTTTCATAAGGAAGGGAATCAGAGGTGGGAGTGATACCTGGGGGTAAAAATAAAATCAGATATCCATTTCAGCCCTGTCCAAGAAACAGGTTGTGGGAGGAGACTATCAAGTAGCCAGAAACATGCAGCAGTATAAATATCTGTTTAATTGCTTACTCAGCCAGGCTGATGTAATCAATTTCAATACAGGACAGACTTGCAAGTGTTTACCTTTCTGTCCGTTAACAACTACTAAGCATATTAGATACCATGGCTGAGTGAGAACACAAACAGAGGCAGAGCCACTGAAAGCTAGCACTTGGATCTCCAGTTTTATGCACGGCATGAAATAGAAGTAAAATTGAAAGTTTTTGCCTCTAACTGATACACACAGTATATTTGATGAAATTCATGTATTGTATAGAAGCATAGCACGTACATTAATTCAACGTCAGTTCAGCTTTTCCAAAAAGCACTAACCTAACGATAATTTATTTTCCAAATTTATTTTTATTTATTTTCCAAATTTATACCCCGCCCCCTCCTGCAACGCAGCTCGGGGCGGCTTCCAACAATAAACAATAAAACATTAAAATTCCTTTTAAAATATTAAATATAAAATGTATCATATAAAACAGGGCTAGAAAAATAACAAATAAATAAATGGGCGGGGGACTAAAATCATCCCCCCCCACCCTCCCTCCCAAAGGCCTGGGCAAACAGCCAGGTCTTACAGTTCCGCCGAAATGTTAAAATGCATGTTTGAAATGCTGCCCATCAAGTAAGATCTTTCTTTACTGATTGCCTAAGAGCTTTGCCTTTTAACCAAAACTGCCAACAAAGTTGCCAAATATGGAGTCCATACATTGAATGTCATATACTGGGGGGGCCAAGTCTTGGCTTGGGAGCCGCACATGGCTCACGGTCAGTTCAAATGTGGCTCTCAGCCAGGACTGGCCCTGTGCCCCACACTGCCTTAATGGTCGTGTGTCTTACTTCATTGCACCCGAACCTCAGCAGCTAAATTGAATTTGCTCCTCAAAATCTTGGCAAACAGGACCGCAGAACATCCGCTCTGTCAGCCAATCACAAAGCAGGAGATATCTGTGTGGGTGTTCATGCTTGTGTGTCTGCATGCCTATGTGTCTCTCCTGTGGCTCTGCCATATGGAGACTTGGTCATGTGGCTCTTGAAATTAGGAACTTTGGCCATCCTTGTTATATATGCACACAAGTCCTTCTGACCACACCAAATTAGCAACTAAGCTCTTGGTAAACTGCCTGGTAATAAAGTAACTTGAGCTCATTCTGTGGCAAATGCATGCTGAAGTAGGGAATAGTGACTCACAGGATTAGTACCCTAAGGAAGGACTTGAGTGGATGGAGTCATGGCCCGCCGCCCTTTAAGAGTCAGAGCAGAGAGACTGAGACCCTTTTCAAATGAGACACACCCACACTTGCCTACACAGTGGGCATGAGTGGGTGCCTCCCGTTTGAATGCCACAGCAGGGGGTGGGTGGGCGTTCATGTGCACTTCTGTGAAACACGCATGCCCACCCACCTCCACCCATCGCCCACACATGGAGCAATTGGCCAAAACGATGGTTGCTGAATGTGTGGGGATGCGTGGGGGGGATCAGTGTGTGCCCTAGGATCCCCGCACTGCCCATGGTCCATTTAAAATGGACCATAGTCACATGACATACACCTGGGCTGGGGTATAGTTGAAAAGTTCAGAAGCCAGAGAGAGGAGAGGGAGTTTTTGTTGACTGGGGAACCGCTTGAGAAGCAGTAGTACTAGCTGGACTGAGCGTGAAGAAACCAGGAGTCCTGGGAGGCTGCAGGAGGAACTTGAGCTAGGGAAGCTCTGTCCTCAGAGTGAGAGGCCAGCAGAATTCATATGAATGGGCAGCTCAGTATGGACTGTTAGTTTGTATACGCAGATGGAGGAGGATTAACGTGCAGGAGAATAAATGGGCATTTGTTTGAGCTAATTTCTCATGTGGGCCTCGCTGTTTTGGGGCTGACCCTGAGCTACCCAGGCCAGGGCCCACCCTGCCACACATGCTCTATAGGCAAAAAGCTTCCTTGAGAGTTTCTGCTCCTTCTTGCTGAACAAATGTGCTTTTAACATTCTGTTTCCTCTTTGAGTTTGCTTGTAAGTAGGCAATGGCACTGAGGCTTGGTTAATGCTCCAGAAGTTATATTTAAGCCTGCATTTAAAAGTTTCTGCACCCAACACAAAGTTGCTGCTTTATGCTTTTTTAGTCAGTTCCACATTAAGTGTAAAACTTGCTGACAGGCCAGAAACATTTCTTTTTCTACATGGACGTGAAAAGCAGTTTCCATGTTCAAAATTGCTTTCCCTGACTACAAATATCGAGTGATTGAAAATGACTAGTGGAAAGGGGTATTATTCCCCTCTCCCTTTTGCATGCACAGCAAACATGGATGTGTTCTTCCCCCTAAGTTTGTTCTCTCTCTCTCTCTCTCTCTCTCTCTCTCTCTCTCTTGTCAAACCTCACTATAGCCAAACCTAGCTCATAGCAAACAGACCCATTTATAACAATCACAAGTCCGAGCCCTATTTCTATCCACAGCATATTGTTAAATCCTTCTATAACAAATGCCTGGCTCTTCGGTCTCAAGTGGGTTTGTTATACTGTTTAATTAACTGGACGTACACACTAAGTGAGCCGCCCCGAGTTGCCTAAGGCAGGAGGGGGAAGCATATACATTTTATTAAAATAAATAAATAAGTTATATACACACCCACACTCCTATATATTATATGTCCCTCATTCCCTTAGTCTTTTCACAAATATTCTAATGTGCTTCATTGAGGGCCCCTTCCTCCATACCCCCCACATAACTAATCTAACCAGGTGCACTTGTGACTCCTCAGCTTCATGAACGTATCCCTGCCCCTCCCTACGTTCCCCTCTCCCTTGTCCATTCGAGACTGTAAGCTGCCTGGGGCAAGAACTTAAATAATGATTGTGCCGGGCACATTGCTGACACTATTAATAAGAATATTAATAACAATAAATTGTATGAGCCATAAGGGACATCACAAGACTTCCTTGGTGGGCATAGGATGGGCAAGGCATTTAACCACAGTATTCTGAATTTTACTGTATTTTATTGTTTTAATTATTTGTTGTTGTGAGCCACCCCGGGCTGCGTTGCAGGAGGGGCAGGATATAAATTTGTATAAATAAATAAATAAAATAAATAAATAAATATTTTTTCTCAATTGTGGAAAACGAATGAGACTCCACAGCGGTGACAACCCAGCCCAGTTCAGGTCAGGAAGCCGCCACAGACACGGTCCGGACCAGGTTGGGCTGCGGAACTAGCATTCACACTGCCGGGGTCCAGGGCCTGGGGAGAGGAGAAGCATGAACATGCATCTGTTTGCCCATGGCCGGCCATGGTGGGCCCAATACAGGCCAGTGGAAACAGGCATGTTAACACGCTCCAGCCAGGTTTGCCCTAATTGAGTGGGCCTTAGCCTGAGTTGTGACCATGGAGGTCTCTGGGATTGCAGCCCAGGCTAGCTACCAACATAGCTCAGGGCAATCCCGGGCCAACGTCAGCTCCAAAGCATGATGGAGTGGGCCAAAACGGTCTGCCATCACGTTAGTTACTCACCCAATGTCTCCTGAATCACAGTCATCTAGAACAAATTCTCCTTGAACATATAAGCATTTCATCCCAAAGACCCTGAAAGGAAACTGCACACAACTAACTTAATCATCAAAATGCAGGTGCCTCATTTCTATTTGGGTAATGTGTTCATCAACACAGTAATAACCAGTCTTCTAATTTTGAAGAGACATAAGGCTGGGGCTTATACACTTTCATGAAATATATGAAGAAACCTATTCATAAGGGGATAACAATAGAAATCAGTGGCTTTTTTCAGCTAAAAGAGACCATTATCTCCCTTGTCTCTCCTCTCTTGTCCATCTTCGATTGTACGCCCTCCATTAAGCAGTGGCCTGTCTCTAACTAATGATTATTCTTTATCAGGCATATTGCATATTAATCATCATCATCTACATCCAGGTATACCTATTGTTATGAAGCTTTGGGTCGCTAATTTACCTTTGGACATTCTGCATTCTGCCCCTCAACCAAAACTGATTGAAAGACGACTGGGATCGAAAGCCGGTAACGTGGGACATAACACTTTCAAGACACTTCATGGCCTTGTTCCTCCCTATCTTTTTGCCCTCATTTTCAGATGTAGGCCCACTATAGTCCCCGACCACGTAGGTGGCTTCCCTGGAATCATGGGCCCGAAAGGAACTGGGCCCACAGTCCAGGCCCAAGGGCCACCCAGGCGGGCCATAGCAGTCCGTATCGGGTGAGCGCGTGTGTTCATGCTGCCCCAGTGGAGGGACTGCCTATTATTGGCAGACATGACTGTCCATCATGGCAGAGGCAGGTCCAGTTGGCCTCACATTTCTTCTGGCCCGGTTGATCAGCCGGAACATTTATTTGTTTCCCCAACCTGATCTAGCTGGGGGTAACCCCCCTCCTTGGGACGTGTAGCCAGTATGCTGGTTGCACATTTATTAATTGCCCATGTTCCAACACAGGAACTTTGCTCTTCCTCTGCCACCATCTTTATGCCCGCATCTTTCCCCTTTTCCCCCACGCTCCCTTGTATGCTTCAATCTCCCTTCCTGAACATTTTCTGCTCTTTCACCCTCAAGATCCCTCTTTGAAACCTACCTCTTCCTTCAAGCTTCCCCTAACTCCTCACCCCCGTAGATTAGTCATTATACTGTCCCATCCTTCAGTATCCTTCTCTTAAGCTCGGCATGCGCACTTACAATTTCTCAGCCTCATGAATGCATACCATGCCCATGTATCCTTCACAAATGGATTCCTATCCCTTCCCCTTGGCCAAATGTATCCCTATCCCTTCCCCTTCTAGATTGTAAGCCCTTTGGAGCAGGGACCTGTCTCTATAATCATGACTGTTCAGCACCAGGCCTATTTCTGCTGCTATATAAGTAAATACGTAATAATATACACATGCACAGAGAAAAACAGAATGTTTGCATAAACCAGCAATGGCCAAAGTTCCCAACCGCAAGAGCCACATAACAAAACCTTCATATGGCCAAGATGTACAAGACCTACATGCACCCACACACAAACCTGTCCTACTTTGTGACTGATGGAGCCTGCGTCCAAAGTGTCCTGGCTGATGAGATTGTGAGGAGCAGCTGTGATCCAGCTGTTGTGGCTTGGGTGCAGCGAAGTGAGACATAGATCCATTAAGGCAAGGCAGGAACCAGTAGCAATCCTGGCCAAGAGCCACACTTGAACAACCCAAAAGCTGCATTATTACTCCCATGCCATTGTCTGGCCACCTCTGGAATAAATCTTCTTTTCTTAGCCAGGCTAAAAATGGTAAAATTACGTAAGTGTATTGAGACAACAGACTCCCTAAACTACATTCTTCTCTCCACTGTAAGGGAATAGTTCCATGGATCCAAAGTAATGAATGTGCAGGAGGAGGGGGGTGATCAATGTAAGTCAACTGAATTGTTCAGCTACAAAAGTCCGTTGCACTTATTGTTATGACATTAGGTGGCATTGCCTATCTTTTGACCCTCTACCTCTCTGCCATATTTTGTTGAAATCTGCATGAGGGATCCAAGGTTATTTAGAATCACAAAGTTGGAAGAGTTGTCAAGGGTCATCTAGTCCAACCCCCTGCTTCGATGCAGGAGCTACAGCATTCCCGACAGAGGGTGGTCCAGCCTTTTTTTTGAAAACCCTCCAGCGATGGAGAACCTACAATCAGCCTAGGCAGCTTGTTCCTCTACCGCAATTTCCCCTGATATTTAACAGAAATCTACTTTCTTGATACTTGAGCTCATTATTTATAGTATCTATGTAGCAATGAATAATAGTTCCTTGCCATCTTCTTAGTGGCAGACGTTTAGATATCAGAGGACTGCTATCACATCTCCCCTTATTCTTCACTTTGCTAGACTAAACATACCCAATTCCTTCAACCTGCCCTCATAAAACTGGCTTTCTATAACCATTTTTTATCTTTGCTGCCTGCCCCAATTTGTCAATGCCCTTCTTAAAATGAGCTGGCCAAATTGGACATAAAACAATCCAGGTGAAGTCTGACCAGTGCAGACTAGAGTGGAATTTTTACTTCCTCTTATTTGGAAACAATGTTTTTGTTAATACATAATATGTTAGAGGAAAATATTTATAACTAATTATCATATTGAGGGGAAAATACAACACATTTTTGCCCCATAGGGGCACCATGCAAAACTGGACTGCAGACTCCAACTTCCACAAGTTCAAGCTGGGAATATTTATTTTTAAAATTTATTTCATTATATTTATATGCTGCTCCCCATGCCTACGGCATCTAGGGGCAGCTTCCAGCATAATATACAACAATTTTTAAACATAAAAAATCTACAATATCATAATTAACACAAATTTAAAACACCCCCCACAAAAATTAACACCCCCCCCCCCCTCCCCTCCCCTCCGAAAGCCTGGGCGAACAGCCAAGTCTTACAGATACATCAAAAGGCCAACAGGCCTGGGGTCAGGTGAGCCTCCTCCGGGAGGGAGTTCCACAACCGCGGCCCGGCCACTGAGAATGCACTCTCCATTGTGGCCCCCATCTTACACGGGGGACCTCCAGAAAGGCACCCCGGTGGACCGAAGGGATCATTCTGAGGTGCGGAGGGCGAGGCGGTCCCCAAGATATGTAGCAGGGGAGGGACCAAAGTGCATGATATGCTCGTCAGGCACACACAGTACAGGAGTCTCTATGGCTTGCACCTTCACCAGCAGGAATAGTGGGTGAGGAAGCATGGACAGGCCTGCCTGTGCAATTCTAGTCATCTCCCCTGCTGAGTCTGCCAGCCATGGGAATGCCTCTTACAATGAGGGCTGCGACTCATAAACCATTCCCCTGCCTGAACCCACACTGACACTTAAATAGCCCCACAACCCCAGACAGAAACACCAGTACACACAAACAGTTTGGCTAAATTTAAAATCAACCAAGTAAAATCAAATACCATCATATGCCCAGGTTAAATCAAACGACATTGCAGGCCCACCTATTTTCAAGCTAGGTTATCTCAAAACCTCTAGATAAATGTCATCAAAACCCCACAAACATCCAACTTAAATGCCCTCACAAGCCTTCATGTGACCACCCTAAATCAGATGCTCATTTTAAAACAAAAACTAAACTGCCTAACTGAGTCAGATCAATGGTCCATCTTTAACCAGTATTGCCACAACCTGACATGGCAACAGGGGTTTCAAACTTGGGTCCAACTCTGGCTCTTCCAGGGTCTCTGGCAGAGGCCATTGCTACCTGAGACCCCTCCAGACCCCCAGCAGAGGCCTCCCCCAGCCATGCTACCAGGAATCCTGAGGTGGAGATGCTGGGGATTGAACCTGGGACCTTATATATGCAAAGCATGCACTCTTACTACTTGAGATATCCCCTCTCCTGTGTAGCACACAGGTGTATCACACATACACATGCTTTCACTCTCTCTCACACCTTCTCTATCGGTCATATACTGATCTGGTCTGTTCATAGCATAAGAAACTCCAAGGTCAGAAGGGGACACTATATAAACTAATCTAATAGTGCCCAAACCTTCTACCTGTGTAATCCCCTTTTGGACCTTAAACATAATTCTACAAAACCAGGTATTCTGCAGTCTCACTTTAATGCTGTATTTGGGAGCCATGCCTCACACCGCGTTCACACCAAGTCCACATTATAATGAGGGTGCTTTATACGTGTACATTTATTAATGGCACAGCACATGGAGAGCCCTGCCCGACACACCACGTTCTATAATAATGATTTATTAAGTTGTGACCATAGGTCGAGACCAAGGACATACAAAACATACAAAAGGAGCTTAGGAACTCTCAAGAGATCCATAATAAAAACTAGAAAGAAAATCACAAACCATTAAATTGTTAAATCAATAGCCATTGAATCAATCAATTAATAAATCAATAAATAATATACATAAAACAATAGAGAGATAGTGGGTAATCTCCAGCAACAAAGGCCACCCCCAGGCCTGCAGGGGATTTTGATTTTGATTCCTTTTAATCAAAGCTAATCCATTCTGGCAAGATTATGCATAGAGTTGAATTCTGTGACCGAAGTAAAAAAGATTAATAACTGTTGAGGTGACCAATGAATTTTATTTTTAAGCACAGAAGGCAAGAAGTTCTGTTGGTACACATCTGTATACGGACAGGAAAATAATAGGTGAAGCAGATCTTCAGTTTGAACTATTGAACAGCTGCACAGTCTGAGGGGATATGGAATCCCATTCCATCTCCCAGTCAGCACCTTTGAGGGGACAAGATCGAATCTGAGGAGAATTAATGCTCTTCTCAGAGCCGAGTTGTCCAAAACCGTCAAGTAAAGCTCCCTTCCAAGAGCCTTTTTAAAAAGCTGATAGAATGGAGAGGATTTTAAACTGGCGATCTTTCTCATAACTTCTGTAGTCATCAAGTCTGTCAATTGCCTAGAAATCAGGAATTTGATCTTAAAATTAGGGAAAGGTAACAATGCTTCCATGGATTGCCCCACCGTTTATAAAAGAAAAATCAATTTCTTATACCACTGGGACATGAGCATTGGAGAGTTGAATTCCATGAAGCAAAGATAGGGTAATCTATCTTCCGACATGCCTCGCACCCTTAGCCAGTACAAAACCTGGGCCAAATCTAATTTTGCCACTACCGGCAAGGTACCAGTTTCCAATCTCACGAGACAGGCTGAGGTACTCTTTGGTACAGAGAGAATTGCCCTATGAAAGCGATCTTGGAAAAACTCCAAGTTGTTATTGAGAAAAGGGCCCCAAATTTTGGCACCATATAGAGCTTGTGGACTTGCCTTCAAGTCTAGCAGTTTCAAGGCAGGAGCAATTAATTTCCCACCATCTGTTCTCCAGAATTTAAGAAGTCCCCCAATAGATTGATCCATCTTAATTTAATGAACTCTGGGTGTTTTGCCCAAGAACCAGTGGCAGAAAAAGTCAGCTCTAAATAGCGGTATGATTTAACTTGTTCAAGGCTAACATATCGAGCACATTTGTGGAAACTCTTGCCCACTACAAGAACTTTGGTTTTCTGATAGTTTATTTTAAGGTGATTGATCTTACAAAAAGACCCTAAAACTCCAAGGAGTCTCTTTAGATCCAATCTGGTGTTAGACATGAGAGACATATCGCCTGCATAAAGCAGAATTGAGAGGTGTCTGTTTTGTATTGTAACATGGTAAAATGAGTCACTGTCAAGCGCTGTAACAATTCCACTGATAACAAAATTGAAAAGGAATGGAGCCAGGACACAACCCTGCTTCTCCCCATTTGTAATAGGTATGGAATCAGATAAATGCCCTCTAGGGGTAAGACGGATTCTCAATAAGGTGTTGGAATAGAGACAGTGTGCAAGAGAGATCAATCTCCTGTCCATATTGGTACCAAGAAGTTTAGCCCATAAAATCTTTCTGTCTATAAGATCAAAAGCTGACCTAAGGTCTACGAAAAACAGAAATAGCGTCCCCCTCCTGATCCTAACATACTTGTCAATCAAGTGGGACAAGGTAAAATGATGATCCAAAGTGGAATGCCCAGCACGAAAACCAGCCTGTTCCTCTGGGAAGTAGCTGGCCTCATTTGCCCAGTCCTCTAATTTGGTCAGTAGGAAATGGGCATATAGTTTCGCTACCACACGGATCAGACTAATAGGCCTATAGTTTGACGGAAGCTCTCTATCTCCCTTTTTAAAGATTGGGATGATTATACTGATGTTCCATCTAGCTGGGACTAATACACAGGAATTTATGGCATCAAACAAAGTATAAATGATAGGAAGCCACCAATCAATTTTGCTCAATAAAAAATCGCCAGGAATTCCATCACCTCCAGGGGCCTTTCCCAAATGAATTTATTCCAAGAGCCCTCTAATTTCTGTTCTCGAAAGGACAGAGGAGATCGTGTTGGTGGTGGGGTGGATCTGTATGTTAAGGACTGCATTGAGGCAAGTAGAATAAAAATTTTACAGGATGCAAACTGTTCCCTCAAATCCCTATGGATTGAAATTCCAGGTATCAAGCAGAAGAGTATAGCAGTGGGACTATACTATGGCTCCACTGACCAGAATAGAGAGACTGATTATGTAATGCTAACAGAGATAAACAGGCTACTAAAACTGGGAACGTAATAATAACGGGTGACCTTGACTACCCCAATATTCACTGGGTAAATGCCTCCTCGGGGTGGGATGTGGAGGTAAAATTTCTGGATGCCATAAATGACTGCTTTTTAAAGAAATTGGTTCCATAACCAATGAGAGGAGGAGCTACTTTAGATCTAGTCCTAAGTGGCACACAGGAACTAGTGCAAGGAGTAACTGTGATCAAGCCACTAGGCAATAGCGATCATAATATAATCAAATTTGACATAGTTGCTGGAGGGAGAAAGTTAATTAAAAGTATAGCACTGGCTTTTAACTTTAAAAAGGGAGACTATGCGAAAATGAGGATGCTAGTTAGAAAGAAACTAAAAGGTACAGTTGAAAGGACTACATGTTTGCAAGAGGCATGGAGGCTGTTGAAAAGCACCATCTTGGAAGCCCAGATTACATGCATCCCACAAGTTAAAAAAGGTAGCAGGAGGACTAAACATCTACCACTGT
>QEPC01008296.1:1330322-1347884 GCA_003113815.1 Sphenodon punctatus | reverse complement strand
CTGAGTATCATCAGCATATTGGTGACAACACACCCTGAACCCTCTCACGACCTCCCCCAAGGGCTGCATATATACATTAAATAATAATGGAGACAGAAGAGAACCGTGCGGAACACCGCATGATAAGGCACGGGGGCAAGATGTCTCCTCCCCCAGCACCACCCGCTGGCTTCTCCCCGAGAGGAATGAGAGGAACCATTCAAGAACAGTCCCATCCACACCCTCCAGGTCACGCAGCCATCTCAACAGCAGCCCATAGTCCACAGTGTCAAAAGCGGCCGAGAGATCTAGCAGGATGAGAAATGTTGAACATCCTGCATCCATCTCCTGGCAGAGATTGTCGACCAAGGCCACCAACGCCGTCTCGGTGCCATAGCCGGGATGGAACCCAGATTGAAACGGGTCCAGGCAACCGAAGCTATCTAGATGCGCCTGGAGCTGGATTGCCACCGCTCACTCAATAACCTTCCCTAAAAAGGGAAGGTTAGAGACAGGTCGGTAGCTGGCGAGGGCATCCACGTCCAAAGATGGTTTCTTCATTAGGGGGTGCACCACAGCCTCCTTGAAACTGGGTGATAACCTCTCCTGCTTCAAGGACGCATTCACTACCCTCGCCAGCACTGTCCCCAATGTCTCCCTGGAGGCTTTCACTAGTCAGGACGGGCATGGATTAAGTTCGCAACAAGTGGCCCTCACAGACCCCGAGACATCCACCGCATCGACCAGCATCACTTCCTGAAACTCTCCCCACAAAGATGGACCAGACGGGGCCTCCATCACCTCGCGCTCTCTACCTACTGCCCCTAATCCCATGGCAAAGTCACTCTGAATCCGAGTGATCTTGTCTGCGAAGTAGATGACAAACTCCTCACAGTGGGCCTGGGACAAGTCCCCATTCGGGTGGAGCGAGGCCAGACTAACCAACCCCTGCACCACTCAAAACAGCTCCGCCAGGTGTGACTTCGCAGACGCTATGAGGACAGCGAGGAACTCCTTCCTCGCCGTCCTCACAGCCTCAGCATAGGACCGCAAATGGGCCCTGTGGAGAAGTCAGTCGGAGTCAGAGCGAGTACGCTGCCAGTGTCGTTCCAGCCTCCTGCCTACTTGCTTCATACACCACAGTCCCTCAGTAAACCAAGGGGCCCTGCGGTGACGAAACCGAGGCAGAGGGCATCTCGGAGCCAACCTGTCGATGGCCTCCTCCAGCAAGCTGTTCCAACGCTGGACCAGCTCATCGACAGAGTGACCGTCCAGGTCCAAGGTTAATTCCCTCAAGACCACTTGGAACCGCTGCCGTTCCATCAGCCTCCAAATCAGCCTGCTTCCATCATATGGAGAAATGTTTATGGATACGTTCCTCTGCCATTACTAATACTGAGTAGCTCTTGCTAAATGAGTTTCTCTAGAGCTGGCCTCCCCCACTGGTCACTTCTATCCAGATCTATTTGACACTTTGGAACATTCCAAGACATGTTTACTAGAATCCTGCAGGGGTCAGACATTTGGGCCCAAGCATGACTGCAATGGGGTCAACTTGATCGTGGGCTTGATATAGTCACACGCTCGATAGCCTCAACTAGGGATATAACAAAAAATCTGTCTTGGATTCTGTTTTCGACTGATCCAGTTGTTCCGTGCATTTCAGCTGAATATGGAGCAGAATAAGATTTGGTCTGTACTGTGCCAGAATTATCAGATTAATTTCCTTCTATACTGCATGCACACAAACTAGTGGTGCTAGAATAAGAACTTTGGATGGAATTCCACTGCAGTGCCCTGTTATCTCACCCCGTGATGTCATAGTAAGATCACGGTGTTCTGTGAAAAAGCAAGGTGAGACAAGGGGTGTGTGTGTGTGTTGTTCCTTGCTTCATAAACAAAGCCTAACCTCTTTCCAATGTGGCCTCATCCACTATGGAACTCCACTATGTCACAGTGCTTCCTAGGGGGTGGTGCCTTCTGCAGTTGGGCTTGAGCACGGCATACACCTGGCCCAACCATGGCCCTAGAGGACCATTCATGTGTGGTTAGGTGTATTATTTATTTATTAAAATGTATATGCCACCTCATCCTGCTACAAGCATCTCGGGGCAACTAACAACATTTTAAAATACAAGATAAAATACACTAAAACCAAAAAATCCCAAAGTGAAAATAACCCAGTACCAAAAAACCCTCCCTAACCCAACCCATGTCCCTCAGTGAAGATCTGGCAGAACAGCCAGGTCTTACATGGCCACGGGGTAGATCATGATCTAATGGTTGATCAGAAGCTGGTCTCCAGTAGACCATGGTGTTGGGAATATCAGAGAATGTCTCTGGGGAAGAGAGTGGGACTGGCACCCCAGGGAGTGTCTCCAAGGATAAGACAGTCTAGGAGAGCTCCTTCAGTGTAGTGGGGCAGGCTCTCTCTAAAGGGCAGTGCTCCTCTCCTGAGATGGGCTGGTGAGGTGCCCTAGAGATGGGAACCAGTAGGGAATGGGAGATGGAGGTGGGAGTAGTGCCAGTGGGATAGATCCTGGTAGATCCACTGATGGATCTACCAGGATCAAAGGGACTGCATGCACCATAAATCTGGCCACCCTGCATATGCCCCTCAATGCCACCCCACTATCTCCAGTATGCCTACTCCAAGATCGGCTGGTTGGCAAGTAGCAAGAGTGTTCCCTGCTGCCCCTTCAAGCTGGGACTAACACTGTGGGAAGAGGAGAGATCTATTTTACTTTTGGACAGGTTGGCAAAATACCCACAGCCGGTCCTGTATTTGTTTTGCGTAAGGATGTCACAATTTTTCCTTTTGAGATTGTTGCAAACTTGGATGTAACTTGATTTCTTGCCAAATCCAACTCTTCCTGTTCAGCTGTGCTTTCATGTCATTGCTTTTCCATCCCCGTCCCTTGAAACAGTTACTGTTAAACTGCTTTGCCAGGATCTTTAAGATTTTGTTTATGAAGCAAGAAATGAAGTTAAGGGATGCAGAACTATATACTATTTCTAAACCATGTCCTATATCCTGGGATCATCATAAAAAGGAGCGTTGGTATACCCTGAAAGATTACAAAAAATGGTATTTCATTCCTGGAATGTATGAAATTCTGCTCTTCCCAGCAATATACAAGATGTGTCAAAATAAATCTTAAATTTAGTGAATGTCAGTTAAAACTTCTAAGATCTTGCAAATTCACTTTAAAATGCCATTTCAAAGTGCTCCCCCCCCACTTCCTTAGTATGATATCAAATACAATATCACCACATGGAGGGAGAGAGAGAGAGTGTGTGGGGAGTGCCATGAAACCTGGCTTGCTGTGATCTTAAAGATCTGTACTTAACATGTGCCCCTGGGAATTGCTGCTTTTCTTCAAATACGTTATTTATTTCCTTAGCCATATGAGGACTTCCTACAAAGGATTGTCTGAATTTGTATTTCCAAGTAGATAAGTTTTTTTTTTTTTTTAAAAAGAAAGAAAAAAGAAAAAGGGGGAACAAGAATCTCAATCTCCCTCTCTAGCTGTCTAGACTATCGTCCCACTCCCTACAGACAAAGAGACTGGGTAAATGCTGATCATTTTACTGCAAAATAAAACTGCTGACACTATCTAGCTGAAGCTCCTCTGTGGGCGTATGGGGGATTTGGATCATTGTAAGGCTATTTTTGCCATGCCATTAAAAGAAAAAGCTGAATCAGGTGGAGATTAGGGTTGCCATATATGCACATTTTTAGAGGGCACTTTGGAGAAATACAGGTTGCAAGGCTGCATTGACTCCTAGTGGAGACCCAGGGGCCACTTTGAAAATGAGTATAAGCTGCAAGGGCTACATAGAAGTTTTGGGCGGGGGTGCTTAGGAAGTGTGGTTGCAAAGAGGAGGGTCCATATCAAATGAAATATGGACCCTCCTGGAGGAAGCCCACCTGACCCCGGGTCTGCTAGCTTTCCGTCGAGCTTGCAAGACCTGGATGTTCACCCAGGCCTTCGGAGGGGAGGGTGGGATGGGGGATTTTATAGATTTTTAAAAACTTCTTGTTGGGGTTATTTAATATTTTAATTATCGATGATTTGTCTGAATATTGTCTTATTTGTGTTGTAAGCCACCCCAAGATGCTGCAGGCATGAGGGGGCGGCCAATAAATTTAAATAAATAAATAAAAATTAAAAAAATATCATGGATCTGTGCATGCCATGGATCTGTCCCTTAACCTTGTGTGCCCATCCTCTTCGCTCCTCCCTTACTTTGAGCTTAGTTTTTCAGTAGTTGGTGGTAGGAACTGGATCCAGGGGCCAGATCCAGGAACTGGAGAGGGACCACATCAAAACTTGCTGAGGGCCCATCCCTGGATTAAATGGACCATGTGTCTCATCCTGTACAACAGTTCCAGTTTTCATCATTGAGATGAGCCTGATTTCCTGAACTCATTATGTAAACAACTCCCCTAGGCAGGTCATCGATGACAGGAATTGAACAAGAACCCTTCCTTCCATAAGCGTAGACCTTTTATTCTCCGAGCTAAAAATCATGCATCTCTTACATCCAGTAAGTAACAAGCACATAAACCTGTAGAACTTAGCATCACCACACCATTGGAGGTGGACAGAGGGTGTAAACAGACAGGCGCGGAGCCGTCCCACCTGTGGAGCTGCTCTGGGGGTGCATACCTCCATCCACCCACTTCCAGCCCCACCTGGGTCCACTTTAGATGGAGAGGTGGTTTCCCCAGGCTGCAGTCCGCCTGTGCAGCACCCCTCCCTAAACCATAGAGTTGCGACCACTTACCTGACGCTCTAGGCCGGTGCCTGCAACTCCCTGGTGCTGAATGGCAGCAGGGCGGGCAGGGCCACCTAGGGGGGCAAGTTGAAGGGGGTGCCTCTCCCGTCCCTGATCCAGCATGGAGCTTATTGGTGGTGGCGGCGGCGGCAATTGGATCGGGGGTAGAAGAGCTGCTTGCTTCAACTTGCCGTCCTAGATGACTGCCTGCACTGCCTTTATGGTAGTGCTGGCCCCAAGCAGAAGCTGCAAATCTTGGAAGTGGCTTGCTCCAATGAAAAATAAATAAATCTGGGAGCCTTGGAAGTGGCTCACCAAAATAAATAAGGACATGGCTGGGAGCCCGGAGACCGGATTTGCCAAGAGAGTAATAGATGGCTTGTTTCGTCATGTTTGAGACAATTCATTTTGTTTGTTTGGACTAATAAAGCAGAATGTGGGGAAGCAAGCTGGAGTGATGTGGCTGATTTGGAGGGCTGGATCCTGAAAAGACGTACAGGGAACAGACCATCTGTTATACTCTATTAAAGTCTGTGTGGGTCACCACACTTACATTTTAGTGATTTAAACAATATCCATAGGACAGCTAAGTCAATAGTTCAAAGTATCAGGAAGTATTTAATCCACTGGTCCTCAAATTCTTTACTTGAATGACCCCACTGAGACCTAGGTATGATCCTATCATCCCAGACAGCAACAAAAACATGAAAACGGAACTCAATGTAATTTGGAAACACAATTTAAATAGCAAATGGCGTGACCCCTCTTGGAGTCCCAATTCAGAGTCTGACAACCTCCGATTTAATTTATTCACTTGATTTAGCAGTTGGAAATAAGTCAGGCAGCACTGTGGGAATGACCATCTCTCCCTTGACCTATAGGTGTGCCATAGAAAACACTTGGAGAACACTTAGAGAATCATAGACTCATAGAATCGTAGCGTTGGAAGATACCTCATCTAGTCCAACCCCGATGACCATCCAGTCTCTCTTTGAAAACCTCCAGTGAAGGAGAGCCCATCACTGCCCTAGGAGGTCTGTTCCAGTGTCAGACAGCTCTTAATGTTAGGAAGTTCTTCCAAAAGTTTAGACAAAATCTGCTTTCTTGTAATTTGAGCCCATTGGGTCTACTCTTGCTCTCAGGAGCAATAGAGAACAAGTCTGCACCGTCTTCTATGCGACAGTCTTTCGGACATTTGAAGACGGCTATCATGTCTCCCCTTAGTCTTCTCCAGGTTAACCATATCCAGCTCCTTCAACCTTTTCTCATAGGACCTGGTTTCCAGACGTCTGACCATCTTTGTTGCTCTCCTTTGAACCCATTCCAATTTGTCAATGTCTTTCTTAAAATGCGGTGCCCAGAACTGGACTCAGTACTCCAAGTGAGGTCTGACCAGTGCAGAATAAAATGGAACTATTACTTCTCATGACCTGGACACTATGTTTCTGTTAATACAGCCTAAAATTGCATTAGCCTTTGCACTGCTGACTCATGTTCAGTTTGTGATCAACTACAACCCCTAGATTCTTTTCACACATACTGCTGCCAAGCCAGGTATCACCCACCCTATACTTGATTTTTCTTACCTAGATGCAGAACTTCATATTTATCTCTGTGGAATTTCATTTTGTTAGTTTTGTCCCAGCTTTCCATCCTGTCAAGATCATTATGAATCTTGTATAGACTGTGTAGAGAACCAAATGCTCTCCTGTCAACTATTTCCAGGAACACTGAACAATGGACACAATCCCAAGCAGAATCTGCATGGGATCCATATGGGACCCGTGCAATTTCTACATGGCACAATGCAATTTCTATGGAGACGTGCATGGTTTTCATGCATGTGCATGTGTGCAGGATGCGAACGAGGCATGGGATCAGCCCCACCATCATTTGTCATCCCCATCGTTTAGGACATCGGTTGGGTGACAAATAAGAAAAGATCAGATACATGATCTTCGGGTAAACAACTATCTCTGGTTCCAACTTTCTGATCAAAAATATTTTTAAGTTGAAAAACAATATTTTCATAGACCAAATATAAAATCAAATCATAGAAAACTGATGGTTTCACAGATATTTTCTGAGCTTACCCAAAATTAAATCAGGCTTATTGTTTGCCTTTTTCTTTTCTTTTTACTATATTTCTCAGGAACCGAAAGTTACTAAAGGCAAGAGGGAAATAGCTACTAAAATCCTTCAAGTGTTTAGAAACAGAAAATTTAGCAAAACCCCTATGTTCAATAGCAAAAATTCTGTTTTGGCACCCATGAAAATTAGTAGGGAAAAATAATGAAAAAATAACTGAATTTTGAAGAAGTTGAAACAAAATTAAATACAACAAAAATAAAAATATGTTCCAGATCTGAGTGAGTAATTTTATTTATTTATTTATTTATCTATTTTAAAAATTTACTACCCCACCCATCCTGCCACAGGTAGCTCTAGGAAATAGATGGGTTGGGGAGCTTTCAACAGCGTCATCTGTTTTTTCCCCAAGTGATTCAGTGGAAAACAGCCATAATGATATATATTGAAATAAACCACATGGGGGTAAGCAGATTGTGTAAACAGTTAACATGGAAAATTACCTGGACAGATTTTTAGATTAACTAGACAGGGGAAGTATGTTGGATGGGAACTTCTCAGAATCCAAAGCAGAGTAAAACCAATTGAATGTTACAGCATGGTGTGCTGAGAAAGTAAAAGAGCACTATGTAGGAAATGCTAAGCATTTTCCCTACAAATGATGGCAGCATACATAATTAAGCTGCTTAATTGGAGTTACATGCTTTCAATAATAGTTGTAATATTACTGGAAAAACACAGAAGTGCTTCAAACCAGAAAAAAAAAATGGCTTGAGATTTAAAACAGTGGGATATTAGGCTTAACAAACAACACATTTAGAATTTAATCTTTGAGGATGATAAAGGCAATCAAAAGATTTATTTTTTTTAATGGAGTATTTACCTACAAGCAGTTTAAAGTAATTTCCTGACTTATTTCTCTATTGATAAAAAAAAAGGCTTTCGAGGACGAGCATGAGGGATTTTAATTGCTGGTAGAAGTCCAAATTCTCTCAAGCCCCGAGTACCTTCTCTGAGGTACCATGTAGCCTAGTCTACCCTCGGTGACTTCAGAGGGAACCAAGGAACCTTGACAGAGAAGCACAGTTCTGTAACAGAGGAAAATCATTTGTTGGATGGAGATGAGGGTTTGATTCTCTGAAATATCTACACAGCCACAGGCTATTCCATGTTCAGAGACAGGGTATGCACCTAAGTTAAAACAGGCAAAACAAAGAGAGCAACTCTATGAGGCCAATCCAACGGCCAACGTACGCTGACCGCTATGCACGGTGCAAAATGTGTCGGTGTGTTCTATCCAGAGCACGACCGTTGGATTGCCCCCTATACACTTGGGGGTTGTTGTTGTTTGGTTTGTTTAGCTGGCAGGTGGTGGTTATTGGTTTCCCCCACTTATTTTCATTCTCCCTCCATAGGCTAAAATACATGAAAAGTTTTGTAATTTTTAAATATTCCTTGAGTAACTACAATCAGCAAAGAATGCCTGAAAAGTGCTACCATCTCAGTAATGTTAAGAAAGTAGACATATTTTGAGAATAAGTTTTGATGTCTGGCAAAATACTTGCTTCAGTACTTCTAGACCAAGATATTGGGTAAAACTAGATGTGACAGTGGCCTGCTTAGGCCTGCTGTGGCCTGCTTAGCACCACATGCTGCTGTCATGTTTGGTTTATGACTGCTAGATGTTGCCTCAGGGTATCTGAGATCGTGTTGGCGGCTAGCCTGGGCTCTCACCTCGGCAACCAGCTGAAGAAACAGACCTGGGCAAAGTGAGCCACAGTGGGTCAGAATGTGCGTTCTGACCTGTTCTGACCCAGGCTGGATCAGGTCCACTATGGCTGATCCACCACGGTGGCCGTTTTTGGCCACAATGGCTGCCTGTTATGGCAGGGGTAGAGTACTGGGAGCAGTGTGGGGCCGGATGCCAGCACGTCTGGCTGCCCCAGCTAGGCTGCTTGGGCAGCGGAACAGCTGTCCAGGCCACACTCATGTGTGGCTGGTGGCCTGAGCTGACCCCGGCTGTGTCAGTGGTGGGATCCCAATCGGATCCAGGTCATGTCGGTGGCACACCACTGTCATGTGTGCTTTTACCCTTTGTCTCTGAACTTGAAATCAAATGAGTTCTTAGACTAGCTGTCTTCATTTTTTTATGGGTATAATATAGTGATATTAAGGCATGCCTGGAACTTTCTCCCTGAATGCATTAGATCTGCTTCTTCCCTCCAAGCCTTCAAATCCCTCCTAGGGGACCAATCTAAGGTTTGCACATGCAAGAAGCACAGATTGTGTGCACTCACCAAGCATGCATCACATGTGCACCAAGTGCAGGATGTGCACACATTATTCCATGCATTTGATGTGCACACATTCTGCACTTATGCACATGCATGGACCTTGGATTGGCCTCTAAAAGCCTACCTCCTCAGTCAGGCCTTGCCTAGTCACTCACCCCCAGACCCAGTGTTCACTGATGTTATCCTATGGCTCAGCATCACTTCTCCCCTGACACTAAGCTAAGCAAATGTGTTTTAGGTCTGTAAAGTAGTCAGCTCATACCACACCAGTAGAGGAGGGTACTATGGGGTACACCAGTAGAGGAGGGTACTACTCTGGGGCCATCCATGTACCTGTGACTTTGCAACTTCATGAATGTATTCCCTATGTTCCCCACTCTCGTCTCCCCTCCTTTGTCTTTCCTAGATTGTAAGCTTCTCAGGGTAAGGACTAGGGCTGAAACAAAAAGCAAATTTTTTCTCATAAAAATATCACGAGAATCGAGAATTGTCACCGAGATCTCAGTACAAAATCAATAAAAGACTGAGATTTTGGCAGATAATTTTTTTCTTGAAATACCATTTACCATTATTGTTTACCACAATTTACTGTATATCGATTTACCGTGTTCTGCTTACCCTGTAGCGCGTTAATACCGGTAATACTCATGCACAGAATGCACATGTGCATGACTGGAATGAATGTGGTATATGGTAAGCAGTACACAGTACATTGGTATAAGGTAAATGGTAAAATGCAGTAAACGGTCATGGTAAACGGTATTCGGAGAAAAAAATCTCGCCCGAGAGTGTTGAGAATCGGCATTTTTCTCAGTTATCGTTTCTCAATTAAATGAGTTGAGAACTGTGATTCTCAATGATAACTGAGTGAGATCAAGTTTCAGCCCTAGTAAGGACCTTTCTCTAATGATGATTGTATAGTGTGGGTACATTGCAGGAGCTACACAAATAAATATTAACAATATTAATAGTGTACTTATTCAGCAGTCAATTTTTTAAAACAAAAATCCACTACCCCTTTGAAAAATAGACAGACAAACAAAACCCAAGCCCTAAGCTTATGACTTCCCAGATAAATAGGTCTCACACTGCCTCCTGAAAACACTCAAACTTGGGCTTAGGCAAACCTCTGGGGGAAGGGAGTTCCAAAGCTGTGGAGCAGCCACTGAGAATGTCTCTCTGCATGCCCCAGATATATGTTCCTGGGCCAACAATGGAATTTACAAGAAGGTGATGATGGCAGATCTTAGAGGCCGCCGAGGGACATAAGGAAGAAGGTGGTCCTTTAGATATGTAGGGCCCAGGCCGTTTAGGACTTTATAGGTCAAAACAAGCACCTTAAATTGTGCCTGGAACACTGATGTAGCCAGTGCAGACTCTGAAGCACTGGTGTTATGTACTCCCAATGACCAACCTGTGTCAAAAGGCAGGCCACCCGGTTGTGCACAAGCTGCAGCCACCAAATAGTCTTCAAGGGCAGCCTCAATTGGAATGCATTGCCATAGTCTAACCTCAAGGTAATGGAGGCATGGATGACTGTGGCTAGATCCCTAACTGAAAGAAAGGGTTGCAGCTTTCTCACCAGATGGAGTTGGCCAACTAGACCTCTTCCTCAAAATACATTCTTAAGGTTAAAGAATGATGTTTACAAGAAATTAAGTAGAAAAATGAATAACCTCATTCCATGACCGCTTAATAAAAAACACAATATTCACAAGTGGTATTTCTTCCCTGCATGTGCATAACTGTTGCAGCAGGTCTTGCAATGTACACCTTTCTACAAGTAACCATATAAAAAGTATATTCTGTGTTAGAATATAAGGTTTACTAACTGGAGACCAGATTGTTCCCTGTCAAATGAGTTCAACTAGGTGATGCGATAGTCTTCTTGAATTCAACAACAACATATTCTACAAGTATTTCTATCCATTTTACTGTGTTCATCCATAGCGATCCATAAATATATCCATAGTTTTTAACATTACCATGGGAACACTATCTGGCCACTATGGATTAAAGGATATTTAGATCTACTGAAGGCTACTTTCTCCATGCCTCATAATTCAGTTTCTCCCATATTTTAAAACTGTGATTTGGGGAAACCCCCATGGGGGTGGAGGGGTTAGAGGCTCCTCTGCGAATCGGAAGTCACCTGTACGCCATTAGAAACAGCGGCACCAGGCAACTCCTGGGTGTTTTGAGACGTGGACTAGATAAAAACCCTGATAGCTGAGGTGTTACCTAGACCACGTTCCGAAACTTCTGGGAGTCGTCCGGCGCTGCTGTTTCCAATGGCGCCCAGGCAGGTTCCAGTCCAGCGACGTGTGTGTAAATCACCCCCCGCAGGGGTTTCCCCAAGCTAGATTCTTGAACTGTGGGAGAAATCCCACATGTTTAAAAAGACCCTGAGTGGAGAAGGGCTGAGAGGTGACCTGGGCATTGAGAGCTGGGCTAGCAAAACTCACTAGGAATGCCAAGAGAAGGAACTAGAGCTGCCTCTAATGTTGTGTCCCAATGTAATGGGAGCTTTAGAATGAACAGCATGTCTTCTTAGAATAAGAAGCCCTCTTAGATGCTGCATTCTTCTTAGCTTAAAAGAGATGGGCAACTTCATTCTTGCTCATAAGAACATAAGTAATGCCATACTGAGTCAGACCAATGGTTCATCAAGTTCAGCATCTTGTCCTCCAACAGCGGCCAAACTTGATCGCATGGGACAAGAACCAACAGTCACAATGGGGAATCCATTGCCTGTTGTTCATTCCCAGCTCCCAACAGTAAGACGTTCATCCCGTAAGCTACTAGATTAATAGCCATTAATGGACCTATTCTCTATGAACTTATCAATTCCTTTTTTAAACCCAGCTATACTACTGGCCTTGACAACGTCCTCTGGCAACAAATTCCATAAGTTAATTATGCATTGAGTAGAAAAAGTACTTCCTTTTATTTGTTTAAAATCTGCCAGCAGCTAGTTTCATGGAGTGATCCCTAGTTCTAGTACTATTTGAGAGGGTAAATTACTGTTCCCTATTTACTTGTTTCACACCACTCAAGATTTTATAAACCTCTATCATGTCCCCTTTCAATCTTCTCTCCTCTAAACTGAAGAGACCCAGCTTGTCAAGACTCTCTTTGTACAGAAGCCGTTCCATACTCTTTATCATTCTTGTTGCCCTTCTCTGTACCTTTTCTAGTTCAGCTATGACTTTCTTGAGATGGGGCGACCAGAACACACAATATTTCAGATGTGGTCGCACCATTGATTTGTATAGAGGCATTATGACATCCTCGGTTTTATTCTCTATCCCTTTGTGAATAACTCCTAACATTGTTTTTTTTTTTTTTACTGCTGTTGCACACTGGGCTGAGGATTTCAGCGTATTGTCCACAATCACTCCCAGATCCATTTTGTGAGTGGTAACTCCTAGCTTAGTACCCAGCATTGTGTACTCATAGTTTGGGTTCATTTTCCCTATGTGCATCACTTTGCACTTGTCCACATTAAATCTCATCTGCCATTTAGATGCCCAGGCACCCAGTCTTGTAAGATCCTGTTGCAGTTCTTCACAGTCTGCTCATGTTTTAACTACCTTGAATAACATGGTGTCATCGGCAAATTTGATCACCTCACTCTTAACGTCCTTTCCCAGATCATTAATGAATACATTAAACAGCACCGGTCCTAATACAGATCCCTGAGGCACACCACTTTTTATATCTCTCCATTGTGAAAACTGACCATTTTAGTCCTACTCTTTGCTTCCTATCCTTTAACCAGTTACCGATCCATAGTAAGATACTACCTCCTATCCCATGACTTTTTAATTTTCTCAAGAGTCTTTTATGTGGGACCTTATCAAATGCTTTATGGAAATCTAGGTACACTATATCTACTGGGTCTTCCCTGTCCACATACTTGTTTACACCCTCAAAGAATTCCAACAGATTAGTGAGGCATGACTTACCTTTGCTCAATCCATGTTGACTCTTCCCCATTAAGCCATGTTTATCAACATGCCCAGCAATTCTGTTCTTAATGATAATTTCCACCATTTTGCCTGGCACAGACGTCAAGCTTACTGGTCTGTAGTTTCCAGGATCACCTCTGGATCCCTTTTTAAATATCGGGGTTACATTTGCCACCCTCCAGTCCTCAGGTATAGTGGCAGATTTTAGCGATCGGTTACAAATTATTAACAGTAGGTCTGCATTTTCATATTTGAGTTCCTTCAGAACTCTGGGGTGAATACCATCTGGTTCTGGTGATTTGTTAGTTTTAGTTTGTCAATTTGCTCTAGAACCTCCTCCAGAGTCACACTGATTTGTGACAGTTCCTTCAATTCATCTCCTACAAAGTAAGGTTCCAGCGTGGGTATCTCCCCAACATCCTCTGCAGTGAAGACCGATGCAAAGAACTCATTCAGCTTCTCTGCAATGTCCTTTTTGTCCGCAAGCACCCTTTTTACCCCCTGGTCATCTAATGGTCCAACTGACTCTCTAGAAGACTTCCTGCTTCTGATGTACTTGAAAAAGTTTTTATGATTCGTTTTAGCATCTTTAGCAAGTAGCTCCTCGAATTCCATTTTGGCCTGCCTTATTAACTTCATACATCTACTTTGGCAGCACTTATGCTTTTCCCTATTTACCTCATTGGGACTCTTTCCATTTTTTAAAGGATGCCTTTTTGGTTCCAATAACCTCCTTCACCTCACCATTTAGCCACACAGGCAGACATTTGGTCCTCTTCTTACCTTTTTTAATTTGTGGAATACATTTAATCTGAGCTTTCAAGATGGTGTTTTGAAATAGTCTCCATGCTGCCTGTAGATATTTAATTCTTGCTCCTCATAGCATGGCACAAACTTGCTCGCTGCTAACTATCTCCTGAATGCCTGGTGTATCACTATGTTCAATAATAATTAATAATAATAATAATAATAATAATAAATAATATTCCTTTATTATATCCAGCAATTCTGCTATAACAATGATACAAAAACAAAACAAAAATGATGACTCTCACAATAAAATAGGATAAAATAATATGGCAATACCACTACAATGGGAATGGAACAGGAAATACTGAAACTGCCAAGTAATTATAAAAAACCCAAAAAAACAACTCCTTAATGGGAGACGGCTACTGCATAGATTGGCTACTAAGTCAAAAGATGCTTCAGTTTGAATCATTCATTCGTCTTTGTACAAGCCTGAGGAAACAGGATTTAACCTTATTTAGATCTGTTGCGACAACTAATACTTTCATTTTCTCCTGTGAATTAAGAGAAAGATTATCAAACAGTGGGTCGATCCAAACAGTTCTAAGCTCCCTATAAATAGGACAATCGAACACTATGTGGACCAGAGTCTCAACTACTTGTAATTCAGAAGAACAAAGTATTTTGGAATAGGGGATCTGCTCTCTCCTCCCCTTTATTTCAGCTGTTCAATATAATACCTGGGATGGATGTGTCTTGATTAGGGCCAAAACTCGCCCTTGTGATTTTCTTGTTTCTCATCGAGAATCACAGTCCTTGGCTCATTATGGCAACTGAGAATGACACAAGAACCAGCAGCATCTTGACTGAATTCTTGCCGAGAAAAACAAGAAAAACAAAAGCACTATTAGTGGGCAAAATAGTTGCCGTGGTCATTCTGTGCATGCATAGCTCCTATCCAAAATGGTGGCAATACTGCCAGCGCCATTTTGGAAAAGGGCTGCACAGTCTCAGAATGGGCCTGTAGTAACTTGTACATGTGCAGTTATTTTTTCTTTTTCTTTTTCTTCTTCTTTTTAAATGAGTTATCTCTTGAGATTTTGACTGAGGCCAAGATCGAGAGTTCAGTCCCCAGCACAAAATCTCACAAGGTATCTTGCAAAAACAAAAACATCTTTAAATTCATCCCTAGTCTAGATCTGACATTGACAATTGGTACTCTTACTACTGGAGACAATCATGGCATAGATCCTTCATCTATTGTTTTAAAATATTTTGTGAGCCGCCCCGAGCTGCCTCAGGGCTGGAGGGTGCAAGATATAAATTAAATAAATAAATAAATACTATACACAAATCAGGGAAAGGCCTGGAAGAGGATGCCAGGAAAGAAGGTGGCTGAATTAATCCAATACGATATTCACCATAGGTATTCATTCCAGCTTTAATTAAAATCTGACCTCGATTAGAATTCACCTCTATTGGTTTGATATAAGATTACTGTATCACTGAATACAGAAAGGTTTTTCACATTGGTCCCTGTTGTGTAATGTATTATTTTTATTAGCTAACAGCATTTTATGACACTCGTGGCAGTAATTCCTGAGAAAAACTGCCATGAATTAATGAATTTATTACTTAACTAATGAATTTATACTTAACAACAACAACAAGTTAGCAAGACAATTCTTTTCATATCTATTTTACAGATGTAAAATTGAGGGTACCTAAGGTGAACAGACCAGAGCTCAGAAAATACCAAAGGCCTGAGATAAACCCTGAATAAAAATAGGTTTACCAACTACAAGTACAGTCCTCAATTACAAGACCCACCCACCCACCCATGCACATTACTGCCGTATTTCACTCAATCAGAGTGCAAATTATAATAAGTGACACTGTCAATGTAGTGAATGTTGGTTACATGTAAACCTGAGTTTGAAATCGTTAGGATGCAAAAAAAATAATCAAATCTATTCTCTGAAGGGAGTGTGACCACTTCAGATAGGGTTATGAGAATTTGGCCCCTGTTAGATTCAAAGGCTGGAGGAATGTGGCAACCCTAGCATGGGATCCAGACATGCAAATTTCTATTCTACTTGATCTCCTAAACGTTCTGTGACTGGCAACTGTGACAATTCCTGATTATAGAAGTATTATGAGGGAATGACGGAGGAGGAAAAATGAGAGAGAAAAAGTTCTTCTTAAATAAATGGAAATTTGAAGGAATCCAGTAGAAGCCGTAAGACTTGAGAGAACTTCTGATTAAGCTAAGTGCAATGGACGGTTCCTATCAACAAGTACATTAGAAATCTCAAGACACAAATTCTGAACACTAAGAAAACTTACAGCACCACAAAGATTTAAGTCAGAGCCTTTGGTCCCTGGATGGTGAATTTACAGGAATGAGATGTTAGGTAAAAGAAATAAATATTTTTTTATTTTTATTTTTATACAGCACCCCCCACCATGGCACTTGGAGTACTTCGCATAGAATGAATTAACACAACTTTTAATCCTCAGAACAACCCAGTGAAGTAGGTTAGGCTGAGAGAATATTGTGACTGGTCCAAAGTCACCCAGTGAGTTTCTGGCTAAGACAAGACTTTAACCGGGGCCTCCCTCTACCTACTGGTCCAGATACTGCACCCTTAGACAAAAACTAGGGTGTTTTTACATTAACCTTGTTTCTCCCGAACTTCTAAAGTTCGGCAGGAACAACCTTGCATGGTGGGGGGGGGAGGGAGGGACAGTTAGATGTTCACCCCCGCTACCGGAAGTCATCCGGACGTCATTGGAAACAGCAGGTGTCGCCAAACTAGTGCATGCTTGGAGACCTGGACTTGTAAAACCTTGATATTGGGATTTTACAAGTATGGGTCTCCAAGCATTTTATTTATTTATTTTATTTATTTAACGCATTTCTACCCCACCCCTCCTGCACACAGCTCGGGGCGGCTTCCAACAATAAAAACATTAAACAATATAAAAACAGTTTAAAACAGTCAAAATAAAATACTCTTTAAAACAGGGCCCTGAGAAATACTTGCAACATTAAAACCATAAAACAAGGTAGGGGGGGGGAAACAAACCCTCCCCCCCTCCCCCCCTCCCCAAAGGCCTGGGCGAACAGCCAGGTCTTGCAATACCGCCAGAATGTCAACAGGCTTGGGGCCAGGCGAGCTTCCTCCGGAAGGGAGTTCCAAAGGCGCGACCCAGCCACCGAGAATGACCTCTCCATTGTGGCCCCCGCTTTACGTGGGGGACCTCCAAGAAGGCACCCCCGGCCGACCACAGGAACCGCCCTGGGGCACAGAGGCCGAGGCGATCCCTGAGGTACGAGGGGCCCAGACCGTAAAGGGCCTTATAGATCAACACTAAAACCTTGAACCTGGCTCGATACGCTATTGCCAGCCAGTGCAGAGTCTGGAGCACAGGTGTAATATGCTCCCGATGACCCGTCCCCGTAAGGAGATGAGCCGCTGCATTCTGCACTAGCTGCAGCCTCCGAACCAGGCACAAGGGAAGCCCCATGTAGAGCGCGTTACAGTATTCCAGCCTCGAGGTGACGAAGGCATGGATGAGGGAGGCCAGATCCGGGCCAGAGATGAATGGACGCAGCCTGCGCACCAGATATAACTGGCGGAAGGCAGCCTTAGCAACTGCCTCCCCCTGCCGCTCCAGGCGCAGGTCTGCGTCCA
>QEPC01008296.1:1297889-1329736 GCA_003113815.1 Sphenodon punctatus | reverse complement strand
CCCCCCCCCCCCCCCGACACACACACACGTCCGTATAATTAATGAGATTTAAAATGTGTAAAGTGAAGAATATTTTATCTTCATCTAACTACTGTAGTAGATTTCATGCTCGAATCTACTATGTAAATGTGCTTCCCATGTTACTACACATCTTTGAATCCCATACATTCATTCTCTAGTATTTTGCATGCTATATTTAGTCTACTTCCTTGTTTCCAATGAACCCATAGAGGTGTCTGACTCTGAGAGTTTTATCTTATTAAATTGCATATTGGGTCAGATTTTCAGATCCTACAGGTCAGCAAAGCTTGCTTGATTTCATGGAGGAACATCCATTTACATAGGATGAGCAGGCAACATAGGAGCGCCGGCAACATAGGTCCCCCTGGTTTATGGAGGATGTGCGGCAGCTGAAGCATGAACGGTGGTGGTTTCAGTGTTGGTGGCACCGTACTTGTGCTGAAGCCGACCGACTGCAGCATACAGTTAGGCCCTTTCAACATGGGGCTCTCCCACATTAACACCCAGAAATCTAGGTGTTCATGAGTGGGAGAGCCCTATGTGAAGGACGCGGTGCGGGTGGGCAGGGTGAGTGGGGGGTGCATGCGCGCTCCCACCTAACATGCATCCCCACTCATGGAGCAAACAGGGAAAACAGAGTTTTCTCCATGTGTGGGGATGCATAGGGGTGAGCCTGTATGCACGCCCCACCCACCCACTGCACATGCACTGGCACATCCATTCCCACCCCACCCCCAGTGGGGTCATATAAAAAAGGCCTTAGTTTATGAACCTACGCCATGGCTGTGCGGGTGGAAAAGAACAGATTCTTTGCTGATTTCATAGTGTCCACAAATTTGCATCGAGTTTGACTTTTCCAGGTGGTGAGGGGGCAGGTCAGTCCGGCCGCCCTCTGCCTGGAACTGGAATCTTCCAGTGCTCGCTGTGACATGTTTGTTGACTTTTTGTGGATAAAATCACTCAAATCACCATGACTTCCATGCTGCTCTTAAAGCAATGGGAGAATAAATCAGAGATGATGGAAGCCCCGCCTTGTCCTGTTTTATGGGATCAGTTTCAGTGGGTGTCGCCTGCTGGTGCGGGGGATGTCCTTGTGGCGGTCAGAGCCACCTGTTGTGAACTGGACCTGTGCCCATCCTGGATGGTCAAGGCCAGCTGGTCAAGGCCACTGGGGCCATTGCTGGTGGGGGTGGGTCAGACTTTGGTCTAGAACTATGGACATAACGGCAGAGAAACGTTTGGGACAGTAATGAATTGAATACAACAGGCTTGAAGCCAGAACACGTCTACACTCTGGACAGGATCGGCCTTGCTGTTTGCCCAGCCAATAAGAATAGCTTAGATATATGTGGAAGAGAAAACTTCCATGTTATGGAGCAGTGTGTATTCTTCTCTTGAAAAATGTGTGGGCACATCTCCTGAGCATTTCAACAGTAAATTAGGGCCTGTTAATCCTAAAAGGAAAAATAAATAAATCAGACTATATGCAAGAGGGAAAACATTTCTCTCTCCCTCCCCTAAATCCTGTTATCAATTCTCTAGACTTGCTCAAGGATTATCCACTTTCAGTAAATTTGTTTATGTGATAACTTTTTTTTTTTTTTAATCTGGTTGTTATCTGGTCTTGAACATGTTTATGAAAAATCATTCATTAACAAATTCTACTGTTAAATAAAGTATTATCGTTCAAGAAAAGAAACTTCCAAAGGGATATATCCTGCTGTAGATCACAGCTGGGGAACCTTCACCCGCACCCCCAGGGCCACGATCAAAATTTGTAAAAGCTCCAAGTACTGCATCATTGTGTGTGTGTGGAGAGAAGTTGGGGGTCAGGGTGCATAATGAGTGTACTAAGGAAGAGAAGGGTCCAGATCATGGATCTGTACTATGGTCGCCTATCCTTTGGTGTGTGCCCTCATCTCTGGTTCCTTATCATGAGCTCAATCATTCAGTGGTTACGGGTAGGGACTGGATCAAGAGGCCAGATCCAGGAACTGGAAAGGGGTCAAATAAAAACTAGCCACAGGCTACATTTGGCCCCTGGGCCAGAGGTTCCCCACCCCTGCTGTAGATGTTTAATACCCAGAGTTGATCTTTTTGAAAAGGAAGTGACTGACTGTTGGAAGTATTTTGTAGCTTTTTATTTATTACAAAATCTTTTCTCCCACAACCTCCCGCACTTCGGCAGCTCCGGGCGATGTACAACATAAAACACAATAATAAAACCATCTAAAAACTACAATATATAAAAATGGACACATAAAATTCAATAGCAGCTAAGGCAAATAACTCTCTCCCCACCCTCTCCCTGAAGGCCCAGCAGAACAACCAGGTCTTACAACATCTATGGAAAGAGGGGAGGTCAGGGGATAGAATGGCCTCTAATGGGAGGGAATTCCACAGCCGAGGTGTGGCCACCAAGAACACCCTCTCTGCCGTCGTCACCCGACATACCCGAAGTCGGGGGCCGCCGGCCGACCGCAAGGGCTGCAAAATTACCCGAGGCCTGAGGCAGTCTTGCAGGTAAACAGGACCCAAGCCATTTAGGGCTTTAAAGGTCATAACCAACACCTTGAATTGGGCCCGGAAGACAATAGGAAGCAGTCTTCAAGTTTTTGCTTTTCTTCACACAGTTGAATCTTTAGATTTGTCCAGCACCACAATGAGGCCAATCCCATGCCCTGCACGCAACCCCCGCATGCATATGTGCACACAACTTGTGCTCGTGTGTATTGTGCATGCTATGTGCCATGCAGGACCTGCACGGACCCAATGCGGGGTTTGGAATTGCAGCCAATGGGGCCAACCCTATGCCCCACATGCACAGCTGTGCACACGCACACGCAATTGCATGGTTTGTGCAGGTACCATAGGCCCCAAGGATGTGCATGGTTCGCTCTACAAAGCATGAGATTGGCCCGATTAACAATAAAGCTGCTTCTGTATAAATGTTATAGCATCCAAGTATTCCACTGCTTTGAATCAGAAGCACCACATCACGTAGCTAAAAGAAGGAATAGAGACATATGAAGGAAGTTGAATTTACAGGAGACTGACCTGGATCTAAGACAAAGTAAAACAAACAAACACTTATTGCACTGCCAAAGATCTGGCTAGAGTAAAAGAAACAAGTTGCAGCGACTGGAGCGTAATAATAGAGTTGAGACCAGGAAAAGTGGATCAAAAGTAGAACAAGATGATGTTGCCAGTTTGTATGTCACTGGGGAATACACTTGAAACACGCTATGTAACCTCCAGTTACTAAAGCTTTTTTCTTCCTTGTTGCCCTTTAGAATGCTGGAAAATCATACAGCATAGTCTCCATCCCCAACAAGGATTTCCTCAGCATGTTGAAAACTTCCTGAAAGCCATTTCAGAACTTGCTTATCCTGCAACCTTGGTAACCAGGAATGTGCACTAACCTTTGGAGTACATTACCTAATTAACCACTTTGCTCTGGGAAGAACCTCTTTGGTTTTCTTGTTTTCCTCACCTTTAATGTGGGAAAAACCTCTCCCCACTTCTTCTCTTTTATATCCCTGTCCTCCTATGACCCTGGTGTGGTGATGGGCCAGTTACATTGGTCAACATATGAATCCAATCAAGTAAATCTTTGGGGGATTTACCCACTGACTTTGACGGCTCTTGGTTGATGACTTGGTTGCCTTGTGAAATGACATATTGACCACGGCCATTGACACGGTTGCACCCAAGTGTCTGCTCCCACCACTGTGACAGCATAGGTCTCCCTGGTATATAGAAGACTTGAAATGGTTGAAGTGGGAGGTTAGGTGGTTAGAGCGCAGGTGGCGCTTGACTCACACTTAAGCCGACCGATTGTGGCACAGATCATTTTTGAAGGACTATGCTGTGACTGTCTTGGCAGCAAAGAAAGGTTTCTTCTCTGCTATAGCATCTGCAAAGTCTTGTCCTGAATAACTGTTCCAAGTGGTGAATGACCTGGTTAATCCATTCTGTCTTCACCATGAACTACAGTCATCTGTTGCCTGCTGTGACATTTTTATTAATTACTCTGGAGACAAAATCACTCATATTCATCACAACTTAGGTGCTGCTATTTCAACTGAAGGGTCAGAGATTGGGGTTGTGGAAACTCAGCCTTGCCCTGTTTGTTTGGATCAGTTTCAATTAGCGTGGCCCACTGATACAGAAGATGTGCTTGGAACGATGTGGGCAACCAGTTGTGAATTAGATCCTTGCCTTTCTGGCTGGTGGCCAGCCAGAAGATGTTGAGACCATTGCTGGTTGGGGTTGTCAACTCCTCCCTTTGGGAGGGTAGGTTGTCAGACACCCTTAAACATGCGATGGTCTGGCCACTGCTGAATCAACCATCTTTGGATGTTGACTCCACAGCTAGCTATTGGTCTCTCTCTCTCTAACCTTCCCTTTTTAGGGAAGGTTATTGAATGAGTGGTTGCCCAACAGCTTCAGGCTCACCTTGATGCTACCAGATTCCTGGATCCATTTCAGTCAGGTTTTCACAGAGACTGTGCTTGTAGCTTTGTTTGATGATCTACACCTGGAAATTGACAAAGAGAACGGTGCCCTGTTGATCTTGTTAGATCTTTCAGCGGTCTTTGATACAGTTGATCATGATATGTTGTTGACACAACTGCAGGACTTGACAAGGGTGTGTTGGGCTGCTCTTCAGTGGTTCTGTTCATTACTGTTGGGGAGCTCTCTGTGGGTAGTGATGGGAGATGCCTCATCCCCTTGGCACCTCCCCTGTGGTGTCCCTTAGGGTTCCATCTTGTCTAGCCTTTTGTTTAACGTGATCTGAGCCCACTAGGTGAGATCTTTCGGAGGTTTGGAGTGAAGTGCCATCAAGATGCAGATGATATGCATCTCTACCTCTCTTTTTCATCTGACCCAAGCCCTGAAGTCTTGGAGTTAACCCAATGCCTGGCAGCTGTTGGGGGCTGACTGAAAATGAATCCAGACAAAACTCTGAGGGTGGTCAGCAGATCTTGTAACTTGGAGGGGACTGGGACTCCTGTCATTGATGGGATCCAGCCCCGTCTGCTTATCCAGGTTCACAGCCTTGGAGTACTTTTGGTCCCCTTGCTGCACATAGAACATCAGGTTGCAACGGTGCCCAGGAGTGCTTTTCACCAACCCCATCTGGTGACGAAGCTTTGGTCCTTTCTTTCTGATCCAGATCTCACCACCATCATCCATACCTTCATTACTTCAAGGCAAAATTACTGTGCAATGTGCTCTTCATGGAGCCGCCCTTGATGACTGTATGGAAGCTGCAACTAGTGCAGAATGTGGTGACCTTTTGGGGTGGGTCTTCATAAGCACGTAACACGTGTGTTTTGTAGTCTGCACAGTCTTCCTATAGCTTTCTGGGCACAATTCAAGGTCCTGGTTTAGACTTAAATGGCCTGGGCCCCACATATCTGAACAAATGCCTTTCCTACCATGCTCCACTGTGACACCGTGGTCAGCCAGGAGCACTCTCTTACAAGTACCATCTACCAATCTTGTTCATAAGACAAGGGCCAACAAAGCTGTGTTCTTGGTTGCTGTTGCAGTATTATGGGCCTCTCTTCCCCTGGAGGCCCATCAGAGGCTAAGCGTATTCTGAAGGCAGTGTAAAATCTTTCCTTTTGGCAAGGTGTTAGCCAGGTGGGAATAGGGGTTGGGTTGGGTGGGTTTAAGGGTGAGGTTGGGGCTAGGAGTTAGGGTCAGAGTTAAAATTTTAATGTATTTTGTGTTTTTAATATTGTAAGTCACCTGGAGTCTTAGGGGAAGGGTGGGATAAAAAACAAAACACACAAACAAATATATAAATATTACTTGGTCTTATGGTGGCTTCTCATATAACATGACGGGACAGTATCCCATACACCCTTGAGTCATCAATAACTGTCCTACCAGCAAACAATGCATTTCCATCTCACTCCAAAGTGACTTTGCCCTGGTCTCTTCTTCCTTTGTACAGTCAAACTTAATACCCCTTGGAATCTTAATAATTGGACTTCACTAAGCAAGGCAACAAAGCTTCTAGAGGTCACAGACAGTTCCTCCTGTCATCTTGTGTTGTCTCAAGAAAAAAATCTTCAGGTGGTGGCTGGGTATCAAGTCTGCTAGATCTTTACTGAACCAATACCAAAAAAGAGGCAAAAGATACTGTTAAGTGGTATCGTTTAAATATGCTTGCAAAGTAGAGTATACCCCTCATTATTTATTTATTTGGACCGCAATCCAGCTAAACTCTGGTGCAAGGGTAAGCTGCATGGGCGGAAGGCATTGTTGCAACAGCGGCCATGAACCTGATCTAGCTGCCGCAATGCTGGGAATGGAGGAAGGAGGTGGAGCAAACCTAAGGAAGGGGGGCAGGCAGAGGCAAGATGTCCCGGCACCGGGGACATCTTGGAAGGTACTGTGAGGTGGCAGAGCAATGTTTTTCAGGGAAGGGGGGTGCATGACCATGGACCAGCCTCCCCTGCTGAGCCATCCCCCAAGGGGGTTGCCTGGCCGCCCATCAGGGACAAATGCAGCATACCCGTAAACTCCCCCCCTGCCCTCTCTCTCACAAAATGAATTTAAAAATAAATAAATAAAGGATTGGGGCATCCCAGGACACCAGCTGACTTACCTCACCCTTGGGCTGCTGGCCTCCAGTTGGTGGCTGGTCGCTGCTCCCTGCCTCCCTCTGCAATTTGCAGAGAGCTGAGTAGTTCTCTGCCTACCCTACCAGACTGGTTAGCTGGGAGGGACCTGACAATAAGTTCTTTGAGTGGAAAGGGGATCAGGGAAGCCTCTTCCTTGTTGGGTGCAGCAGTCTGATTGATCCCTGTTTCCAGTGGGACTGATCAAGGGTGAGCTGTGTGCTGCCCTGATATTGGTACACCTGGAAACAATCTTACATGCTGAACACCTTGGATGGTGCAAATGTTTGCTTAGCACAGGGTGAAAACAGATCCACCAACGGCAAGGCCCCTCCCTGGCCTCAACCAGGCTGGGAAATTGCTGCCGCACCTCCCAGAATTAGGGAGGAGTGCCAAACAAATGTGTGACCCTGTGTTGGCCCTTGTGGGTGGCCCTTAGCTCAGGATCGTCATCCAGCATCGGGGTCCTGGGCCAGCTGCCTACCCACCCTGGGGCAGTGACAGGTCAACATCTGGCAGTGGGGAAAAAGATGAACAGGTGAGTCCCAGGCAAATGAGGTCCACAGAGGGCCAATACAGGCCACTGTCCCATTTGCTTTTACCCATAGAAAGCAATATCAAGCTTCAAGAATCTATGTGCTATAGCGGCGAGTGGAGAAGGAAATATAATTAAGAGTTACAGTAATCTAATTGAGCTAGTGTGATTTTCAATAGGGATTTGATTCCCCTTATGTTTTCTCTGGATTTTCAATCTTGTCTCTTTCCTTGGGCTCCAGCTGTACCGCATTTAAAAGGTCTTGACCTTTCAGTTAAGATCAAGTGTAGCATCATTTTAACATCTGACACATCCCCTGCTAGGAAACTTTATCTTGAACATTGGATAACGCGGAAGGCTGAAATTTTGTGCTGCAAAATCTTAAGTTTGCCCCTGTCTCTAGTAGTCATAAAACATATCATCACAAAGTGTGGTGTGTCGAAAGTGTTCCACTCCAAGACCTAATGGGGTTAATTAATTCCATACCCCGCATGCACCGTTCACCAGCTGCGCACATGCACACGCAGACGACATGCACATTGTGCCGCGTGGAATCCTGCTTGGGATTGCGACCAATTAAAATCATCATTTCATATCATCATTCTAAAGTCTAGATAAAAAAATACTCTTCCCTGGAATGCTGAATCAAAACAAATACTTCATTTACATTTTGTTTTAAATGGGTAAAAAAAAATCAATGGTGTTCTTTTTAAAAAAAATCAGTCCCACTTTCCTAATGTGCAAAAATGTGAACATTTGGTAGTTTTGTGTTACAAGCATTCCATCATACAATGTCATTATAAAAGTTGACATTTCGGAATCAAAACAATTCTGAACTTGTCATCTGGGAATCTTGAGGACTGTTTGTTGGTATTTGGATGCTGTAAACTTGTATTAATACTGGACTAAATGCCTTATGGATTTTTGGCAGACCTTTAGATGGTATAGAAGCTCTGGCCCCACTTTTTATACCTGCTTTGGGATCAGAATTATTTAAATTGACTCTCATGACTTGATCACTCTTGGAATCTCGATGGAGTCTGTATTTTTAGGACTGAGCTAGTAGTCCTTAAAACTGAGGAAATTGCCTCAAATAATCTTATACTGTTCATGTTTTTGAGCATAACTCCATAGTCATTAAGGCTAGAAACTTCCCTATTAAAAATAAAAACTGCCATTCATATTAGAACTTTTAAAAAAACCTAATGATAATATTTTCCCTTTGAAGAGTTCATAATGTAAATATTAAAAGGGGATGAATCAGTTCAACTTTTCTAATGTGCAAAAATGAAGACATTTGGTAGTTTTATGTAGGGATGGAAGAACAGAACAGAGTTCAGAAATTTGGTTCGGTTTGGTTTGAAATTCGAGTTTGGAAATTCGGTTCAGTTTGAAATTCGAGTTCAGTTCGGAAGTTCGGTTCGGTCGACCGAACAGACCGTGTTCGGTCCAAACTCCGAACTTCCAAACCGCGTTCGCCCATCCTTAGTTTTATGTTACAAACACTCCTGCCCCCTCCTGCCACCCATTTTTTAAAAAACATTTTTAATGTGCCTGGAATTTCCACAGACTTCAAAGATTTTGGCCTTATGAACTAAATGCCTAAGGCAGATCAGCAGAAGGTAAAATTGTGGGTGCTTTTAGATGAGCGGGTCGCCATAGCACGACTCACATGATTTTTCAAAATCCCGCAAGGCGGGATTTAGACAAGCCAATGACTGCAATCAGGCGCATGAAAGGCGGTCACGTATTGTTTGCCAACCGTGAATTAAATACCTCAATTGTGAGGTATTTAATTTGCAGTCAGCAAACAATGCGCGGCGATTTGTCATCCCAATGTGCGGCGATTTGTCATCCCAAATTATTTTTTTAGTCTATTAATAATGAGATAGACTAAATGAAAACACAAAATTCTTTTGATGTATATGAAAAATGTATTCCCTCAAATGGCCAGTTCTAATTCTAATGTAGTCAGGTGATTCTAGAAATGGGAACTTTTTAAAAAAAACACCAAAAACCTCAAAATACCTTTAGACACTAAACCCACAGTAGTGGAGTTCCTCTTTCTTACAGAATGGGTATAAATAAATTCAGATTTTGAGTCTAAAACATTTAAGCTTAAAAATACACAAATCCAACAGGCCTTGCTTCTCATGCACAGAAGACTGTTACTACTGACTTGGTTTCAGGGGCGGCTGGTGGGTTTTGATGTTGGAGGGACACTGGGGTAGTAAGGCCGGCGGGCCTAGAGGCGGAGCCAGGGGGACGGTAGGTGGAGTCAGGGGGATGGTAGGCCAATGGCATGGCATAACCCAGCAGCAAGGAGTTCCCAGGGTTAACATCGGATGGAAGAAAACACAGTCTACAAGCACATGAAGCTTAAAATAAATAATTTATAAACCCAAAACACAAGGACCAATCCTTGAAGGATGGGTCCCTGTGTTTTGGGTTTATACATTTCCTTATAAAGCACCCCAGTCACAGCCTGAGTTCAATTTTACCATGCACATCCCATTTCCAGCATTTTGAACACAACTGAAATCACATGACTTGCAGTGACATCTCAGGATTTTCAAACTTCCATTTTACCACACACAGTTCCCCCTGCACTAACCCACTAGCCCCCACTCCCCTCCCCGAAAACCCAGGAGCCCTGGTTCTCATCACCCTCCCTGCTCTAACCCACTAGCCCCCCACTCCTCTCCCAGGGAACCCAGGAGCCCTGGTTCCCACCCCCCTTCCCCCTCCCCCCCGGCCACACAATTTACTCACTGGCTGTGGCTCGGCTCCTCAGGCTTCATCCCATCCTCTAGTCTGTTTTGCTGCTCCTGATGGCTGCGCGGGAGCTCCCAGGCTCGAACTGTTCAGTCAGGCCTGGGAGCTGCCGCACAGCTGGGCTTCCCCAAGTTCCCCTCCTCCCTCCCAGGGTTGAGTTAGTTTGACTCGACAGGGAGGGAGGAAGGGAGGGGCGGCTGGGAGCTGCGTGCATGTCAGGAGCTCCCAGTTCCCCCTCCCTGCACCGGCAGGACACTGCAGTTCATACCAGGGTGCCTGTATGCAGCGCCCTGGTATGGACTTTCCCCCTGCCTGGCCCCTGCAATGGAATAGTGCCCCCTGTGGCACCATTCCATTGCAGGGTCCCATTATGTAGAATGGACGGCACTTCTAGCCGCCCATTCCGTATAAAGGGAAGAAACGCCTCCCTTTTGTCCCTGAAAGGCTTCCTTAGGAAGCCTTTGCGGGGGGGGGGAGGTGAGTCACCAGTTGTGTGTGATAATGTTCGGAGCCACCTCGAAGAACCTGGTTTAGAGCAGCAACCTTCTGAAGGTCCAGCTCCAGGCGCCCTGGTATGAACAAACCAATTTTGTTCTTGGAATTGCATTACAGTCCTTTTTAGGCCACGGTGAAATTTTAAAATCAAAATTTGAAAACCTTTTTGTTTATTCGAGCACAAAAAAGTTCCATTGGAGCTTGTGTCTTGGTTTTAGTACTGAAAATCAAAAGGTGTCTATCTATCCTTTTTAGAAAGAAAAAAGCACAAAAATTCATTTTGAAAACTCTGAAACAAAAGTATGAGATATAAAAAAACCCACAAGCAACCAGATCTGCTTTCAGTAAATGATATTTTCCTGTGAAATAAAAAGAGACTAATCAGCATTGAGATCTCACTTCAAAACTTTCTCATTTATTTGATATACAAAATGACCTGCAGAGGGCACCCTTTATCCTCTTCTTTTACTAGTCCCAGAAATATTCAACAATTACAAAGTCTTCAACTATTTGTCTTTACCCTTAAATGAAATTCTGATGCATGATGTCTGGTACCAAACTGGCCAAAAGGATTTTAATAATCATCAGGAGAAATCTGTATTGTCCACTCCTTTAGTCCTTAATCCTTACGGCACTGTGCTTGCACATCCCCTCCCTCACCCTTCCACGCTTCCTCTGCTCCCCCAACCGCCTTCGTCCCTTCTCCCTCGCTGCCCCGTATACCTGGAACTCCCTCCCTGCCCACATCCTCCTTGCCCCCTCCCTTCGCACCTTCAAGTCCCTCCTCAAAACCCACCTCTTCTGCTCCGTCCTTCCTAATTCCTGCTAATCATCCCCACCCAGGATTATCCTCCACCTATTATCTGAAAACTCCCAATGTACTGTAACCAAGTCAAGAACATGTACCTGAGTTCTCGCACCCTCATGATTGTTGCATCCCTCTGATCCCCCTTCCCTGTCTCCCCTCCCCCTGTCTTTAGATTGTAAGCTCTCGGGCAGGGACCGTGTCTATCTTATTCTCTGTAAAGCGCCAGGTACATTGCTGGCGCTATATAAAAGTTTATTATAATCATAATTAATAACAGCAACTTCTGAAGATCTTGCACTAGAGTAGCATTTTGAGGATGAGATTCTTAATATGCGTTTACATGATCTGCTCTCTTCTGCATTTAAAACTTCTTTGCATACTTTAACTGCTATATTGTTGCCATAGTCAGGGTGAGTGAATCACGGTTTACTGGGGGAAGGAATTCATACTACTCACTAGCCTAGTGGAGTGGTAATTTTATTACAGATTAGCAGTTGTGTGTCCAGAAGTGTGGTTGTCTTTTTTGGTTTTGTTTTCCCAGTGCCGTTCACAGTGGACAAAACATGCAATTTCTTGTTCTAGTTATCATGCACCATGACCTCTCTGGACACCTCTGCATCATACATCTCTACATTACCAGCAGCCAAAGAGAGACAAGCCCTGCTACTTCAACCAATGAGGTCTGCTCCCTCACACACACATCCAATATTCCAAGTGAATATAAACAGACAGAATCTCTCCTGCTTCTCATTCCACTTAGTTTCTTATCATTCCATCATCTCCTCATTGTCCTCCAAGTGCTTTCCCTGGGAGGAAATAGCGATGTGCGAACGCATTTCAGAACCTGACTAGTTCGGTCGACCGAGCCCGACTAGTTCGGTCGACCGAGCCCGACTAGTTCGGTCGACCGAACCGAACTTTAATTCGACCGAACTGTTCAGTCGAATCCGAACCAGTTTGGAAGGCCAAAAACAGCTTAACACACTGGTTTTGCATGTATGAACTCAGTTCGGAAGTTCGGAATTAGACCGAACTCGACTATTTCGGTCGACCGAACCGAACTTCTTAACCGAACTTGATTTTTGAACCGAACAGAATTTCCGAACTCGGTTCTGTTCGCACATCCCTAGGAGGCAACAGGGAAACAGGTATCTGAGGCTTGAATTCTGGTCTGTGTCTCAGGCATGTAGCATAGCCAGTCAGAAATATATACATTGAACAAATGTAAGACAGGTATATATGAGGAGGCACAGAATGATATGGATGGGAGTGGATAAGATGAGATAACTGGTGTGTGTGTGTGTGTGTAGGTTTTGATAGGAAGAAGAGAGAGAGGGATCCCAAACATTTTAAAACAGAGCTGTAAAAAATGTTTATCTCTGTAGGAGACAAAGAAACAATAGGTAGTGGGAAGGAAACAGATAAAGAGGACAAGGGTAAAGCAAACTTATGGGTTGGGGTTATAGTGGGAAACAGTTTATCAGGTGAAGGGGGTACGTTTATAAAAGGAAGTAGATTCACAGTAGGGTGGACTTTCAGTTTAAATTGCAAATTCAGATCTGTATCAGATCCATATATGCAATTGACATATTTAATTTGGATTCGTATTATCAATTAAAAGATCTAAAATATTTCTTTTTTAGGGCTGGGCGAACGCAGTTCAGAGTTTGACCCGAACTCAGCCTGTCCGGACGACCGAACCTGAATCCGAACACGAGCTGGCCAAACCGAACTAGATCCGAACGTCAAAATGACAGAACAGTTCGGTCAGTTCGGATCATGTTCAGGTGAGTTCGGGTGGCAAAAACGTGTCACTGGAAGGCAAAACATGACAGGGAGGGGGAGTCAGCTGAGGATCAAACTTCCAGGCACCAGAGGTGGAGAGGCTTGAAGTAGCAGCCAGTCTGCCCAATCACCATCCCTTTTTGCCTCAGACCACTGGCTTCGCATTCTGCGATTGGCCATGGGCTAGGCTGCACGGAGCCAATGGGGCTTGCGGTGAGGCGGGCGCAGCAAGAAACAAAACTGATTGCCTCCCCCCTTCCCAACACCTTTTGAGCTAGTCACTGTTCCTGAACAGCAGCCGTTTCAGAAGGCTCCCTATCTCCCAGCAGTTTTTGTTCCTTCCTATTCCTAATCCATTGCCATCCTCCTCCTATTTCACCCATCCACCCCATTTACCTCCAGATTATCATTTATTTAGATTAGATTAGATAGATTTAGGTGTTATTTTTTGTTTTTACCCTTCCCTGTGTTCCCTGTGTTCAATCTTCCTTCCTCCCTCCCCCCTCCATTGAATCATTTCCCTCTCCCTTTTATTCCATCCCCGATTCCCTTCCCCTGTTTTAAGTTTTGGATTTATTTAGAGTAGGATTATTATTAGATTGATTTTCATTTCAGTTTTGTACCCCTCGCTGTGTTCTTTGTGTTTCCCCCTGTGTAATACTGTATAGATAGATAGATAGTTATTAGATAGATACTTACTAGATAGATATACGTAGTAGTTAACTTACTTATAGAGATAGATAGAGATACAGTGTGTTTGTAGGACAAGGCCTTTGTAGTTAATTATTAGGATATTCCATTTAGTTCAATAGGTTTTAGAATAGTTAATAGGAGTTAGATTTAGTGTAGAGATAGATAGATAGATAGATAGATAGATAGATAGATAGATAGATAGATAGATAGATAGATATAAAAAAAAGAAACAGTCACTCCAGCCCCAGGACCCACCGTAAGGGTTCTGGGGTTAAGTTACAGGCAGGGAGGGCTGTGCCCAATATGTATCTAGAAGCTGTCACTCTAGCCCCAGGACCCACCGTCATGGGTCTGGGACCATCATTTTTTACAAAGAGAGCCTTTTTCTGAATGGTGGAACCGAACCTAACACGACCTAACCGAACGGCCGAACCTGAAGGCGGTGACCGGACCGAACGGCTGAACTGAACATGCGAACCGAACCGGACCAAACCGAATGGCCGAATACGAACCGCGATCTGTTCGTCCATCCCTATTCTTTTTACTGCACATGTGCAAAACAGTCACTAGACGATTCTGCACATGCACAGCCTTTTCCTACATGGTGGCGGCAGCATCACCAACATTATGGAAAAGGACAGCCGGTCTCCACATGTACAGAATGGCCACTTCACATGTGCAGACTGGCTGCCTTTTCCCAAAATGGTCGCTATGCTGCTGCCACCATTTTGGAAAAGGGTGCACACGCACAGGATGGTCTGATGGCCATTTTGCATTTGCATAGTGTTTTAATAAAAAACGAATATTCTTCTAAAAATCACTGTGCATATGAAAAATGGCACCAGATCATTTTGCACATTCACATAGGTCCTTTTTCCCAAAATGACTGAATTTTCCCAAAATGAAAAAAGGTGTGCATGCATAGAACAGTCTGGTGTCTATTTTGCACATTCATAGTCATTTTTATTATTATTTTAGAACCAAAATAAAACAAGCTTGTTTTTACACTATTTCGGTTAGGTACGGATTAATGCATAACTGACCATCCGTGCAGTTATGGATTTGATCTGAAACCAAATCCCTACCCCTAGTTCACAGCAGTAACACAAAGACTGAATATACAGCTGAAAGACTGACTGTTAGTTACAATAGATTTGTATAATGGCTTGAAAAGTTTAGGTCTCTGAGTTGACATGACAGCGGGATCTGGAGGGGGTGCACAGGACTGCTCTTGAGTAGTTCCGCTCCTTCTTGTCGAAGAAGTGCCAGAGAGTGGTGTTAGGCAATTGCTCGTTGTCCTCTCGGGACCTCCCTTTGTGGGGTTCTGCAGGGTTCTATTCTTTCTCCCCTCTTGGGGTAATTTCATATGTGACGGGCTGTTTGGTCCACCACGCTGAACCACAGTCCGGAATCCATTTTGGATACCAGACAGGAATCAGTCAAGACGTCCATTAGACGTGCCAGCCTGATTCCTACAGGGGATTGGGGAGGGGCTGTGCGGCGTGACGTGCGGCCACCCAGCCCCGCCCCCCCTCGGGAGATGGGCAGGCACAGCGACCGGATCGTGGTCTGGGCCACAATCCGGGATGGGTCAACGTAACAGATGTTACATTTGGCCAACCTAGCATTGTGGACCAGCTAAAAAAACCACAGTTCTGGACCTTCGGGCAGCCGGAGGTCCAGAATCGTGGTCAATGTGATTCCCACTGGAGGTTCACTGTGGTGAACATCTGGCGGAACTGACATCAGATGTTACGGGACAAACGGCCACCACAGGGGATTCACTGTGGTTGACCGTGGTTTCGTAACGTCTGAAATTACCCTTGTTCAATGTGTATATGTGGGTGCTGGGTGAGGTCTTTCAAAGGTTTTGGGTGAAATACCATCATTTCTACCTTTCTTTTTCATCCAACCCAGGTCCTGCAGTCTTGGTGCTTACCCAACGCCTGGCTGCTGTCAGGGACTGGATGAGGGTGAGCTGATTGAAGCTGAATCTTGACAAGACTGTAGTGATGATGGTGGCTGGCCCTGTGACATGGAGGGACTTCGGACTGGGCTCCAGCCCCCTTTGGTTACTCAGAATCATAGCCTTGGAGTGCTCCTGGACCCCTTGCTGTGCCTGGATTATTAGGTTGTGATGGTGGCCATGAGCACTTTTCACCAACTTCATCCAGTGAGGCGGCTGCAGCCTTTTCTTTCTGACTTGAACTTGGTCACTGCCATCTGTGCTTACAGCACCTCGAGGCTCGATTACTGCAATGTGCTCTATGTGAGGCTGTCCTTGATGACTGTTCAGAAGCTGCAGCTGGTACAGAATGCGGTAGCCTGGCTCCTTTTGGGGACAGGTCACCAGGAGCACATTACAACAGTCTGCACTGGCTGCCTACAGCTTTCTGGGCACAATTCTAGGTGCTGGTTTTGAACTTTAAATCCTTAAAAGTTCTGGGACCATTGTATCTGAAAGACCACCTTTCCTACCATGCTCTGTCATGGCCCATACGTTTGGCCAGATGTTGGCATGGGATAGCTCCCAGACATTGTGGCGGTTAGCATGGGTTGTGACTTGGGAATGTCTCCGAGTCACAGTCTGCACTAGCCTCCACCACGGCTGGGATCCGCCCACTCGACTGGGAGTAAAGCAGGATTTCATGTTTTAAAGCCTGCTTTACTAGACCCCGCTTATGGTCGTTGGCTGCCATGGCCATCTGTCAGGGAGGGAGCGGGCCACTGAGGACATCATGGGTGCAGGGCCACGTGAACATACATTCGTGCATCTCCCCGCCCTCCCCAGCAGGCCAGCCCCCATCATGTTAGTTTGGGGGCCTGGCGGGATCCCGGGTGAAGTGGCAGCCCGTCTGCGGAGGGGATAAGTCTGTGACAGCACTCAAGTGCTGTCATATTTGAAAACACCCAAAGTATCCTTGGGGGCATTACATGAACTGAATGAAATACACTACATTTGGTATTTGCAGGTGTAATTTACATGTCTTTTGAATGGTTTTCCATGGGGGTGACAACAGTGGCTGTGGTAGAAATGTGTTGGCAAGTTTTGCACCTACTGTTCTGGCAGGGTCGTGTTTCTGTTGAGGTTGGGTTGTCCTGGGTGGTGGTAGGGAATTTGCTCCGGATGATCAGTTGTGAGAGCTCTGGTGGTTGTTTAAATGCCAGAAGAGGTGATTCAGGAAAGATTTCTCTTAGGGTCTTGTCCCCATCAAGTATAAGTTGCAGCTATTTGATGCCGGGTATAGATTCCAGTGTGAGTTGGTAAGTGACAACAAGAGACCTGAAAGCTTGCACATTCTCACCAACCAAAGCTGGTCCAATAAAATATGTAGCAACTGTCAGACTCTATCAGCTGTAGACTCAACTAGTGGTACACTGAATAGTAAAACAAACTTTGTGAGTATCTCAAAGTTTCTGAGGATCGGCTCCAAGTGTTTGGCCAGTCCTCAGTAACTCGGCTGAATACTAGATACTAAAAGCCTCGTATGTTGCCTATCCAAGAATTTACCTGAGTATCAAGTACTGGAGCGAGTACCGGGCCAATTCCTCCATAAAACCGAGTCGAATACTGAGATACTTGTTAAAACCAAGTTATCAAATACTCAGTTATTACACCTGTAAATCCAGTTCCTTTCATATGCGTATTCCCTTCACCTGATAAGCTGTTTCTTACTATAGTCCCAACCCATATGTCTGCTTTAGTCTCATCCTCTCTATGGGTTCTACTACCTATTGTTACTTTGTCTCCTACATCAATATACATTTTTACAGCTTTATTTTTCAATGTCTGGCATCTCTCTCTCTTTTCTCCCTAACTAACCCTCCCCCCCCCCCACATATACACCAGTCACCTTGTGTGTTTTTACATGAGACACCCCCCATGCATGGGCACACGCCGTTCACGTGGGGAAGTACTAGCGTAAATTAAGTGTGTGGGGATATGTGCTCCCATTACCCATGCACTGCCCAGCCATGACCACACATAAGACACTCTGTAAAAGTCTGAAGTGTCCTGTGCATGGGTGGAGCAGTCATGGGGGTACACATTTGAAGCACTGCCCCACGCATTGACCACTGACACCCCCCTGCCCCACCCCTCTCATTTAAAAACACCCTTTGTCTTATCCACTCCCACCCATGTCATTCCATGCCTCCTTAAATATACCTGTCATACATTTCTCCATTTATAGATTTCTGACATTGTAGGTCAAGCTTTTAGGGGAAGAGGAGGAATTTTCTCCCTCCCAGGAGTCACTTTGAAAATTAGTACAAGCTCCGAGGGCTGGACAGAAGTTGGACTGAATGTGTTTAAGGGGTGTATTCAAGAAGAGGAAGGTCCAGATCATAGATCTATGCCATCATTCTCTGTTCCCTTGCCTGGAGTTCAGTCTTTCAATGCTTGGGAATAAGAACTGGATCCAGAAGCCAGACCCAGGAACTGGAACGGGGCCAAATAAAAACTAAGTATGGACTCCATATGGCCCCAGGTCTGAGGTTCTCCCACCCTTGTGGCTTTCACTGCAGTCACCTTCTCAAGCTTTCATCTGCAATCTTGCCTTAAAAAGTATTTTAAAAAAAATAAAAATAAAATATTGATTGATTTTTTTCTACCTGGCACCCTCCTGCTCACAGAGCAGCTCAGGGTGGCTCACAACAGAAGCAATCAACAATCTACAATTAAAATATACTCACATTTTAAAATTCGGTAAAAAATATACCAAAAAATGACAAAACCAGACCATCCCCTCCCCTAACCCATCCCACCCTACCCGTCTCCCTCTCCAAAGGCCTGGAAGAACAGACAGATCATACATTATATTCGGAAAGAGGGGAGGTCTGGGGCCAGGCAGGCCTCTGTTGGGAGGGAATGCCACAGCCTAGGAGCAACCACTGAAAACACCCTCCCCATCATCGCCACTCGGGAAACCTGGGGAACTTTGAGTTGGGCGGCCCCGGCCGACCACAGGGGCCGCAATACGACCTGGGGCCTGAGTCAGTCCTGCAGGTAAGCAGGCCCCAGGCTGTTTAGGGCTTTATAGGTCATTACCAACACCTTGAATCGAGCCTGGAAGACAATAGGCAGCCAGTGCAGAGAACGGAGCACTGGTGTAATGTGCTCCTGGTGGCCCAGTTTTAACCCTGTTTTAAATTGTGTATATTATTATGACTGTTTATATTTATATCATTGTATTTTTTACCTTTTTTAAATGGTTAGCCACCCCGAGCTGTTTTTACAGGAGGGGTGGGGTATGAATTGATAAAAATAAATAAATAAATAAATAGTTTTCTCCATGAAAAAGTCAGCAAACATGTCACAGTGATGGAGGTCAGACTGAGCAACCTCTGCACCACCTAGAAAAGCTCCGCTTGACATGACTTCGTGGATGCTATGAGGGCTGCAAAGAACTCTTTCTTTGCTGCCTGCACAGCTACAGCATAGGCTTTTAAACTAGCTTTATGCTGCAATCGTTTGGTTTCAGCACAAGTACAGCGTCATAGTCGCTCCAACCGCTGTCCCTCCTGCTTCATCGAGACCAGGTCCTCTGTAAACCAGGGGAACCCGCATCATTGGCATTCCAGAAGTGGATGCCTGGGAGCCATTCGGTCAATGGCCTCAGTCAGCAAGGTGTTCCAAAGAGCACCGAGGTCATTGAGGAAACGGTCATCAGGATTGGGAGGTAATTCCCCTAGAACATTCCGGAACCTCTCTGGTTCCATGAGTCTCCAGGGGCGAATCAACCAAACTGGTTCTGCAACTCTCCGGGGCAGACATGTGCCAAGAGACCAGCCTGGAGGAGATAGTGATCCGTCCACAACAAGGGCATTTTTAATACATCCCCCATAATTTTAGCAGCTGGATCTTTCTGAACACAGAAGAAACTCCTTCAACTGATGAAACATAAAATAAAATAAAATAAAATGACAGGAGGTCTCAGCACTACACATTTAATTTGGTTTCCTATGGAAGCATCATGTAGAGAGGGGCAGAGGATAAATCGAGGCCCAACATTTTCTAACAAAAGGTGCATCTAGAAGCAAGGGTGCTGGCAGAGAGATGTTAAGGGGGGAAATCCCTAAAGGAATAAATGGGTGATTTTAGACATTATAGGCCTCCCTTTTACCACAGTCAATCCCCTGTGGTGGAGGAGGGCCCATAACATCTAAAGGGGTTCCCAACAGAAGTTCACCCCAGTGAAAATCTGGCGGGAATCCGAATAACCACCATTCCGGCTTGCCCTCTGGAATGGTGGTTAGCTGGACCATGGTCCGGAACCAGCAGAGAGTAACGTCTGTTACCTCTGCCGAGTCTGGAGTGTAGTCCTGACCATGATCCAGGATTGGGCGCAGTGGCTGAATTGGCTGCTGCGCCCACCTGTCTCCAGGAGGGTAGGCGGATGGGAGAGCGTGGGGGGTAGGGGGCGGGGCTGTGCGGCCGCACGTCGCACTGCACAGTCCCTCCCCAATCGGAATCAGGACGGCATGTCTAAAGGACAGACAGTCTGATTCCTGTCCGGGATCCGAAACAGATCCCGGACCGTGGTAACAAGGGAGGACGGCACGTCTAAAATCACCCAATGTCAACATTGCTCTACACATCAGAGATAGACTATACAACAGATTGTCCAGCATACTATGCAGTGCAAGTAGCATCGCTGCTCGGGGTTAGGGATCTGTAACTGTTAGGGATGTGCAGCAGGCATATGATTTGATTTTGTTTATTTAAAAAATCCCTTTGTTTTGGGGGTTTATGTAAACAACAACTTCCATTTTTGTTGTTGTTTTGCATGTTAAATTTTAATAAAAATAATATATATATTTTTTAAATTAGAAAATCACTGTGCAGTCTCAAAATGGCCACTGGACCATTCTGTGCATGTACAGCCCTTTTCCAAGATGGCACTGGCAGCATTGGCGCCATTTTGAAAAAAGCAGCCGGTCTGCGAATGTGCAAAATGGTCACTGCGCGTGTGTAAACTGGCTGCCCTTTTACAAAATGGTGCGGACACTGCCGGAGCCATTTTGGGAAAGGGTGTGCACACGTGGAAGGGCTCCCATGGCCATTTTGCACATGCATAAATTTTTTGTTAGTTTTCATCTGTTTTTGTTACGGTCATCCATTTTTGTATTTTAATACTAAAATGAACAAGACATTGTTTGTTTTAGTAATTAAAAAAATAAAAACTAATTGCACATCCCTAGGCCGCAGGCCTGGAGGTTCTTCCCCTATTGTTGTACTGCTTCACTTCAGTTGCCTCTTCAGGCTTTTGTCTTCAGTCTTTCCTTTAAAAAGTATTAAAACTGGGATTCCCATAATTTCAGCAGCTGGGTTTTCCTGAACACAAAGAAACCCCATTCACATGATGAAACCTACAATAAAATGACAGGTGCTCTCACTGCTACACATTCATTTAGTTTCCTATGGAAAGAACAGGTAGCTGGGCAGAGGATGAATTGAGGCCCAACATTTTGTAACACAAAGTACGTCTGGAAGCATGTTTGCTGGCAGAGAGATGTTAAGGGGAGAAATCTCCAAAGAATTAAATGTCAACATAGCTCCGCGTGTCAGAGATAGACTATAGAATAGACTATACAATTGTCCAGCATGCTATGCAGTGCACGTGTAACCCAGCTATAGTGGGGGAAATGCCTCTTTAAGAGGCTGGGTTAATCCTAGAAAGGGGCAGTTGTGACTCATCTCAGGGTTGCACATGCCCAGAAAGGAGTAGCTTCTGAAAGATCTAGTACTACAGGGAGCCATTTTGAATGTTTCAACTGAGGCAACAGGATAACTAAGTTGGAAGTTGTGGTGGAGAGAAGAAGTAGACTGCTGCTGGTTTTCCTGTTTTTTTCCTTTATTAGGCCCTGAACAGTTTGCTTCAGGTTAGTTTATACTGCAAGGGGCAATCTAGAGCAGTTAATTGTATTCCAGTGTACCAGGTAATTTAATTTGGCAAATGGAAAGGGAAGGAGGGAATTTTGAATTGTATATTATTGTACTGGTTTGGTTTGCATGCAGGGTTTTCTTTGTGGATTTTCCTCTGCAGGAATAGGTGAAAAGAGTGGCTGTGCCTGGGACTACAACCACCAAGAGAGACCAGAAGAACTGTATGATCTTCTGAGAGTTGGACTAAGCTATGTGAACATTTTAAATCCCATTGTTCTGAAACATCTCTGTATACAAGGAAACAGAGTGTGGTGAAGAGGCAGTTAATGGCAGTTAGCTATTGACAGGACATCGTTCTGTAAAGGTCATATGATCAAATATAAGTTTATATGCCTATTGCAATGTGTGTAAAGCTTGTCTCTGGAATTGTTTTCTTATACAAGTCCCACTGAAAGGATATTTTATATACAACAGTTAAAAGCATGAATGGCTGCCCTGCAAAGTATGTCAGATTGTCTTAAATATGAAGTATGTTAGATTGTATGAAGTATATATTAGCAATATAAGGTTGATCCAGCAAGCCAGGAATTTCAGAGGCAATCTAGCCAAGTTATCAGAACTCTTTCACACTTTGACCCTGTAAACTATTGCTAGAGGCAGAGAACCTGGTTTACATCACTTTGTGAGCTGCATTCTCAAAAGAATTTGATTTACATCATCCGGCGATCAGGGTGCCTTGTTTGGTTAATCTCACCCAATGAAAGAACTGACAGTACCAAGCACAAAGACACTTAGTAACACTTGATAAGACTGATGTTTGTATAGGTGTTGCTCAACCCAAAACACCAAATGGTCAGCTGGAATAACAAAAGAGGCATCCCCGCGAGATACCTGCTTCGTGCCTGGAGAGGAAGGAGATGTTCATCACAGGGAGGTGCCAACTGATAACACCAGCCATCATCTTTTGGCGTCAGCATGACAAAGGTGATTGATACCAGGAAAACAAGCATCAGAACCGAGGTCATAAAGTCAAGTCAGTGCCCAGGAACAAGAATAACAATAAACATCATTACACAAGGATACCCTGAGAACTGTATACCAAAGAACATTTTCCCGCCCAGGACACTATAAAAGACCAACACAGAAACCAGAACAAGCGTTGTCACAACGCTTGAAACTTAATTTGATTCTCGTGGGTTGTGACCCTTTCCGGGGCTCCTCCATAGGGGGTCCTACAACTTAACCAGACCGGGATGCCACCTATCTCCTGTTCCTGACCAAAGGCATCCATCGTTTGAACTAGCAAGACACGTAAGACTCGGACTTTGGGTTATGGGCTTGCTGGATCTAGGGACAAATTACTTGCTGCTGGATCAATAGCTTGGATACATGCTTATTGTATTATTATAATAAAACCTAGACTGATTTACATGCAACTGTGTCCAAGTACTGTTTAAGGGTACAGTGTGGGGTGTGTGTGGATTCCTTGATCCAGAAAGCTAATTCCCTTATATAACACCACAAATTTGAACCCAAGAAGAGTTACACAAACAATACTATCTTTGGAAGTCTAAGCATTAGGACGGGGTTCTCAATCAGTCAAGAACACTGGAGTGATGGGACTACTTGGGGAGCACTGCATAGTCCAGGAGGCAGCTCCCTTGCTAAGGAGATCTGGAAGAAGGAACCATTTGTGTCATGGGGCTTGATAATTGAGGATAATCTACATAAATTGGGCTTTTCCAAAGAGTATTTTCAGTGGATGGATTTTCAAACGGCACGAAAACTGATACAAAAAGTGAGTATTAGAGCAGGAGGTTCAAATAGAGGAAGCAGCAGTAGCTATGCAGAGGGTAGCTCCTATTTTCCTTAATATCATGCCCCCTCAAAAAGCTCCTTACAACCTATTTAACTGGACAGATTGGCAGGCAAGACAGACTTTGACGCTGTTCCGTTTAAATTTGTTTCCCTCGGCAACCCTTGAGGGTAGGTACCGAGGGATTCCACTTAATGATCGTATTTGTCAAAATTGTAATTTAGGGGTAATAGAATCTCTTCCCCATGTTATTTTTGAGTGTCCGAGGTATGAATGCTTGAGATTAAAGTACTTGTATAATGTTGTGTCTCAATGCCTTGCATGGCGTCGATGTCGTACACTAGAGAAACTGCTTAGTGGGGTGGATATGGACTTAGCAAAAAAAGTAGCTAGTTATTGCACACAGGTTCGCTGGTTCAAAAAATATGCAGTTAAACATCGTGACCAGAAACCTTAGTTGTGAATAATAGCTTGTCTCCCGCCACGGAACAGCTATGGATGAATGTATTATTATTTGTCAGTGTGGTAAATACTTATGAACTTAGAAGTGTTTTTCCTTTAAGAATGCTTGATATCATATATTATTTTGTATGTCATAGGTATGATATTTTTATATTTCTAAAATTGTAAAGGCTTGGGCCACAACAAACATGATTTTATTTTATTTACATGACTGGGCTTGGGGAGCAGTTTCACGCATTGTCTGAGCACTCTGGTGCTCCCAAGCTCCTGAATATCTGCATTAGGACCTCGGGTAAGGTAGACTACAATGCAGCCTCTCTCTCTTCTTCTTCTTCAAGAAATGGAGGAAAGGTTCTAGAATAAGGTGACCATTCTCACTGTCTATCAAGTGCAACACAGGTAGAAGGGTGATTTGCAGTTCTCTGTGGGGCTACCAAAGGATGAAAGTTGAAGCTACATTTGGTTTTGCCCAAGCTAGCCCCGATATCCATAAATATTCAAAGTCTGCCCAAGACTTCAGATGCTAGTAGTGTTGCCATCTTCTCTCACGTATGACACAAACGGAGCATGACCACGTCAGAAGACAGGGGCATGGGGACTCTTCCCATCCCTGTCTGACATGACACGATGGTCCACAGAGGACAGGGCCACATTAGAAAAGAATATTAGAGCCTTTTTGCCCACCCCTTTCCAACATGGCCCCATTCTCTAGAAGATTCTGCCCCCCTGCCTCTATGGGCCCATAATTTGGAACATGAGACCAGGTCCATCACAGCCTTGCTACACCACAGCTGTCAGTATAGGACAGCCAGCATTTCAGAAACTTGGGTCTTATTGTTTAGTTCTCTGCACGTAGAACCACAGCGGGTAGCATGTTTGCTATTCGTGAATACTACCTGCATTTTTGGGGCACCCGATAGGTTACCCACCAGGTGCCCACCGGGTACCCCCACCGGGTGCCTGTATGCCCCCCACAATGTGGGACTTTTTGATATGCTTCAGGTAGCCAATTCTGACTCCTGCCCACACCCACACACTTCCTGGGCTGACTTAGCTGCACAGCTGCTCTTCCCGGCTGCTGCTCCCGCTGCTCCTCCCCAGCCACGGCTCAGCTGAATCAGGTGCTTTGTGCTTGGCTTTTTGGAGCAGGGGGTGGGGGGAGGGAAGCGAGGAGGCCTTGCTCATGCAATGTCTTCAGCCAGGTTGAAGGCACGGCATATGCAAACAATGCGTAACGCATGCTCATCCCCCGCTATGGGGACTAGCGTGCTGCCTGGCCCAGTCAGGGACTGGCATGCCGGAAGAGGCCTTCTCCCTCCTTTCCTGCCCCACTTCCCGCCCGTGCTCAGAAAAGCCAAGCGTGAAGAACCCAGATTAGCTGAGCAGCAGCCAGGAGGAGCATCAGTAGCCAAGTGAGTTAGTGCAGGGAGCACATGGGTAGCCCGTTGAATTGTGTTCAGGCACTGATTGGTGCTGAATGCAGGCGGACCGAGTTGGGTACCCCAGAACTGATGGGGTAACCGTTTTTGCAGGTGCCCAGTTGCACCTCTATCTGCAAAATCGTATCCCCCCCGCACCCCCATCTGTGTGAAGAGTCTCTTGCACCAGAGGAAGTGCATAGAGAGAAGGCAAGGCCTTGAGGGTGCACCTCCTTGGCAACAGACACCAGTTCCAAGGGAGCCCACTGGAACACAATATGTGCTTCAGAGCAAGAACAGGGAAGGGCATTGTAAACATTGGCCTGCTAAACATTAGACGCTAATCCAACTACTTAACAGCCTCTACAGACTGGTTTAATCGCCACACCACAAGCTTGAGTGGGAGGATTCCTCTCCCCACGGAGATCACACAAACTGCCTGAGTGAAATATTCAGGTGGAGAGCTGAGTTTGTTTGACCTTACATGAGTCACTACAGGAGGCAGACGGTAGTGGGGGAGAATGATTTTAGCTTCATTATATTTAGCTCTCCAATGCTGAAATCTCTAAATGCAGAGCGAACATGACCAGTCAACAAATGAATAATGGATTCTTGACTTTCTCAAATGCAAACCTAGCAGATTAGCGATCTTAAAAAATTTGAATTTCGAGTCATTTGAAAGGATAGTTCCAGTTGTGAAATAATGTTGCAATATTAGAGGGCAGTGCTTTTGGAGTAAGTCTCTTTTATTAAACGGATTACCAGAAGCAGCAGAGGAAGGCCTGGGAAGTTTATCTGTCATGTCAGATAAGATGCTACTGGAAAATTGTCTCATTGGTCACATTATTTCTGGAAGTGAGCTGTGTTCGCAAGAGTCACGGTATCAAATGAAACATGGGGAAGGACAGCAAAGCAGGTCTCAAGCATTTAGAACGGTTTAAAAGAGGGGACAGACAAAAGAGTGCTAGAGGGAAGGGGGGGGGGGAACAGTCACCACATCTCAATGAAAACCAAGTCCAGTCTGGACTTGGAGAGAGGGGGAAAAGAACTGGAATTTAAATCAGGGGTGGAGAACCTCAGGCCTAGGGGCCAAATGAAGTCCCCAAATCATTTTTGTGTGGCCCCTTTCCGGCTCGGGTTCCTGGATCTATTTCCAACCCCCCAAGCATCGAAAGACTGAGTGCAGGGTAAAGGAGCAGAGATGAGGCTGTGCACACAAGGCCTGAGAATAGATTAATCGCACAGACCCATTATCTGGATCCTTCTCCTCCTGTCTCCATCCCCATCCCTAACTTCGATGGACCCTTTGAACTTGTACTAATTATCAAAGTAGCCCCTCACCCCTGTAGTCTCTTGCATTTAACGGGTTAAGGGTTGCTGCTGCACACACATGATGAGCAAAGTAAACACCACACTCTCAGGATCGGGTCACTAGACTTTTATCATTTAGGGACTGGAACAATGACAGTGGATCCAGATTTGTCCCTGATCAGGAGAACCAGCAACAGACCCTTCCAGCTAGCGAAGATGGTTCTGAGGTACTGTACAAACTACGGATCTCTTATATAGCATAGGATGGGTGCAGGAAATGAGAAAGGTGATTAATAAATTGAGAAGGAGAGGGTGAGTCAAGATGTTAATTCAGTAATACCCCCTAGGGTGGATCAGTAAACAAAGGGCACTCAAGCCATGGAGGAGCCCACGGTCTCTAGATTTGATTAGGGAGGCACGCTTCCAGGCTGATTCAAGAACACTGGTCATCTGTCTTTACAAGGCCTTTGCTGATTTATCCATGTATGGAGCTGGAGCCTGCCCTGGACATGTCTGGGCATGTCAGAACATGCCAACAACACCTTCTTTAAGTAATGCTTTCAAATGATGATGCATGGGGGGCGGGGATCTGTTCAAAACAGAAAGAGAACTAGAATCATTCTACAGAACATTTAGGTCTACCTACAGCACAGGGGTGGGCAACCTGTGGCCCGCAGTACACTTCCAGACTATGCCCTCTTTCTACGTTGCCCCTGGAGCCTTCTTCCAGTTCTCATTTAATGAGACCTGCCGTTTACTTCCTAGTTCACAGAGCAGATATGGGCAATGGATGTTTTTACACACACATTTCTCCTGCATGTTTCCTGTTACGTCCTGAACTTCCTGTGTGTCTAAATTACTCACCCAGGTCTTATACATCTGGATCTTTGAACTTCTGCATAGAACTTCTCCCAGAACTTTTGTGTGTAAAAAGTTATCCTGGTAAACTGCTTTGCTTGAGGCATCTGTGGTCACTTGGGGTAATTTCAGACATTATGGGATCACAGTCAACCACCCTGAATCACAGTGGATTCAGGGTGGTGGCTGTGATCATGTGAACGTCTGTTTGAGCCCTGCCAGATGTTCACCAGGTGAATTCCTGGCGGGGTTCAAAGCAAACCACGATTCTGGAGGTGAGGGGCCTCGCCTCCAGAATCGGGGTTAGCTGAACCACGATCAGGAATGGGGCAAAAGTAACATCTGTTTCCTTGCCCCGTTCCTGACCGTGGTCCAGACTGCGGTACAGGATCAGGCACAGCGGCCTAATTAGCCACTGAGCCCACTCGTCTCCCCAAGGGCGGGCAGCTGGTGGAGCATGGGGGGGTGAGGCTGAGCAGCCGCACGTCATGCCGCGCAGCCCCTCTCCTCCCCGATGCAATCAGGCTGGCACGTCTAAAGGACGGCCGGTCTGATCACGGACCGGGATCAGAGATGGATCCCAGTCCAGGGTTCAGCGTGGTGGGCCGAAAGACCCGTCAGGTCTGAAATTACCCTTGGTTTCCATGGCAGCCTGTCATGTCTACAGCTGCGGCTACTTTAGACTGCCTCAGGGCAGTGTGTGTGTGAAAAATGCACCCAGGAACTTATTTGTGGACTTGTAAACCCAGAAGATTGAAAAATCCGGAACTTTAAGGTGTGTGTAAAAATGCCCAGTACATAAAGTCAGGCAAGCTGCAGTACAAATTGCTTCTGCAAGGCCCTCCAACACCCTCATAGGGTGCTCCTGGCTTGCTTCTCACCCCCATAGAGTGCTTCCAGCAGGCAGGGGCAGAGAACTCCCAGCACCTCTCCCTCTGCCATCTTCTTTAGAATGCTCCCAGCATGCCCTTCTCTGCCTCCTGCAGCTCACATTTGGTAGGTGGGGCACTGTACTGCTGACGCACTCCTCCCTTCCAGAATGCTCCCGGTGACCATTCCCCACTCCTGCCAATTGCTCCACCCTCAGAGCTTCTAATCCCACTACCCCCCTCATGGCAGAGAACGGTGTTTGTCCCTGTTCCAGCCAGGAGGAAGCTGGTGGGGAAGTTTTACCTCAGATCCGGTAGTCTTCTGAATGTGTACTAATGACCTTCCCTTAATGTCATCACATTCTGGACATGATAGGGAAAGAGTTAAGTCTCTTGCTTGAGAGCCTTTGGTTGTGACAGAAACAGCTGAGACTTCTAAGGGTGCCCTCAGACATTTATTTTAACAATTTAATCACCCACCCAACTCCACCTCAGGCAGCTTAGGGTGGCCTACAATAAAGTCATATAAATATAAAACATTCCCACCCAACTTAAAAATATAAAACCCACAAAATCCTCCCATAACTCCCTCCCCACACTCCCCACCACATAACCACCCTCACCCGTCCCCCCCACCAAATGCCTGACAGAACAGCCAGGTCTTACACAAGTGATGAAAGGTCATCAGGTCCAGGACCAAGCGAGCCTCCTTCGGGAGGGAGTTCCACAGCCAAGGCGCAGCTACCAAGAATGCCCTCTCCACAATGACCCCCCGATTGACTTGGGGGACGTCCAGGAAGGCACACCCAGCAGACTGCAGGGGTCAATCCAGAACCCAGGGAATGAGGCGATCCCACAGATAGGTCGGGCCGAGGCCATGTTGGGCTTTAAAAGGCGAGAACAAACACCTTGAATTGAGTCTGGGAAAAAAATAGGCAACCAGTGCAGAAGACGGAGCACCAGTGTAATGTGCTCCCGGTGACTCAACCCTGTAAGGAGCTGGGCCGCCGCGTTCTGCACCAGCTGTAACCTTCAGACCGTCACCAAGGGTAGTCCCATTTAGAGCGTGTTGCAGTAGTCCAGCCTCGAGGTAACAATGGCTAAATGTACATGTTGAACAGGAGTGGGGACAATGAAACCTTGCGGGACACCACACAAAAGGTCACAAGGAGAAGGACTCATCTCCTAACATTACCCATTGGGTCCTACCAACTAGGTAGGAATGAAACCATTGTAGAACCCTTCTGCCTAATCCTGCCTGGTCCCACAACAACTCGTGATCAACCATGTCAAAAGCTGCCAAGAGATCCAATAGGACCAGTACAGTTGAACGTCCCTGGTCCATCTCCCGGTATAGATCATCAACCAAGGTCACAAGTGCAGTCTCCATACCATACCCTGGGTGAAAGCCAGACTGGGAGGGATCTAGAAAGCTGCGACTATTGAGGTGCACCTGGACCTGCTGGGCCACCATTCGCTCAATAATCTTCCCTAAAAAGAGAAGGTTAGCAACTGGCCGATAGCTGGTGAGCAAGTCAACCTCAAGTGATGTTTTTTTCAGCAGTGGCTGTACCGCCTCCTTCAAACATTTTGGCACTCTGCCCTCCCAAAGGGAGGCATTGATCACCCCCACCAGGAGCGGCCCTAACTCACCTGGCAGGCTTTCACCAACTAGGATGGGCACGGATCCAGTTCACAATGGGAGCGACCAGAGCGAGGAGAGAGGTGGCGGTGCTGTGCTGGGGGCCAGCTGGGGTGGAGCGGATGACACCACCACCTTTTACCCCCCCCCCGTACTTCAGAACTGTTACTATGTGGGGTTGCAGGGATGGGGGGCCCTGTGTTTTCATCTTGGGGGCTGTGGGGTTCTTTCTCCTCCCCCCCACCCTTGTGGGGGTGGGGTTTGGACACAGCTGCTTCCGGGATGCTCCCCATAACAATGGGAGCAGGCAGAGGCCATGCCGGAGGCACGTGCTGGGGGCACATGTGGAAGGGGCACGTTCAAAGGGGTCTGCCCTTTGGCCGTGCCCTTCGGCTGGGCGATGAGGTGGAGGCGGCAATGCTTGGGGGTTCGTGTATTTTCTTGGGGGTAATTGTGCTTGCTGATGTAGACAATGGTGGGGCTGGCTCCCTCTGGTGAGAAGAGTGGAGTGGGCTAATATTCCCTGGTGGCAGCAGAGGATAGAGTGTTTGATTGTAGGACCAAACCCGTTGTTGTGCGGGAGGTGGTGGATTGGTACATCAGCTGGATTGTGGGGGGATTGTGATATTTTATATGTGATGATTTATTGTAAGTGTTGAATCTGGGTCCCCTGTGTGGGATAACAAACCCAGAAAGGTATATTTTTGTGTGTGTTGTAAGCCACCTCGAGTCATTATTGAGAGAGTGCGGGGTATAAATAAAACTGGAATGGAATGGAATGGACAGCAGGTGGTCCTAACAGACCCCATAACATCCTCTGCCTCAGCTGGTGTCACCTCCTGAAACAGATCCCACGAAACCAGACCAGACAGGACTTCTGCAGCCTCTGGCTCTCCTCCCTCTGCACAACATGCAGCACCGAAATAGTGGTGAATCCGAGCAATCTTATCTGTGAAGTACTTGACAAACATGTCACAGCAGGCCCTTGAAAATTGGAGGGAGGCAGGACTGACCAGCCCCCGCACCACCCAGAACAGATCCACTGGACGGGACTTCTCAGCTGCTATAAGGGCAGAAAAGAAGGAATTCCTTCATTGCTGCCCCCACGGCCAAGGCATAGGTCCGTAAACTGACTCTATGCTGCAACCTACCGGATTCAGCCTGAGAACGGTGCCACCATCACTTAAACCATCGTCCTTCCCACTTCAAAAACTGCAGTCTCTCAGTAAACCAAGGTAACCTACGGTGCTGAAACTGAGGAAGCAGATGCCTCAGAGCTGTCTAGTAGGGATGTGTGAACACCCGGGGGTTCGAGGTTTGGCCCATTCAGGGTTCCCCGCCCCCCCGGAACTGTTCAGGTTTGGCCTGTTTGGGCTGAACCCATTCGGGGGTGACCTGGTTTTCCCTCCCCCCTCCAGGCTGCGCGGGTGGAAGGGGCGCTGGGGCTCACCTCCCCCCCAACACCCTGGACAGTCTGGTAAAAAAAAATTTTTTAACCCCCCCCCCCCAGGGATCGACCTACCTGGTGGTGCCGGGGCTCTGGCCCCGGGTCTGCCACTGTCAGTGGCTCTTGAAGCGGTGGTGCTTCAGAGGCTTTGGGCCTCTTCTAGGCCTTCAGGGTACTGAATGAAGGCTTCTGGACCCCTCCTTCGGTACCCAGAAGGCCTAGAAGAGGTCTGAAGCCTCCGGAGCGCCACCGGAGCCAGAGCCGGACCTACCGCCGAATCCCTGGCACCACCAGGTAGGTTGATAGGGTGGGTTTTTTGGGTTATTTTTTTTTTAATTAACCAGGCTGGGGGGGGGGGCAGGTGAGCCCCGGCACCCCTTCCACCC
>QEPC01008296.1:1273192-1286462 GCA_003113815.1 Sphenodon punctatus | reverse complement strand
CGGTCTTACTCTTAGTCTTTTCTTTTTTAAAACAAAAAGCCAGGCTGGGCAGGGTGGGTGGGGGGTGTCCCCCCTTCCACCCGCGCAGCCTGGGAGGGGGAGGGGGAGGAATTTATTCCATTGGTTTCAATGGGGACACAGCGCCCCATTGAAACCAATGGAATAAATCCGGTACCGGTATACCGGATTTAATCCGGGAATCCGGTTTTTGTGGAACCGGTAACCGGTAAATCCGGTAGCCGGTAATGGGCCCGGGGTCCCACCACTACCATACATACTTTTGTACATTTTTATCAATAATTAAACATTCACATTTTTTCATTATTAAACTTTAATGTATCAGCATCATTCGACAATGATAATTTTAAAGAGTACATTAAGTCTGTTCTTTACATGTATACAAATTGTATACACTTCATACAATGAACTTAACAATGTGACTTTAGAGAACATTATAGAATTCGCTGTACAGAATGCAGTTATGTAGAAACAGACAATTAATTTGTATGGTTTTTGGAGTTTAAGCTAGAGTCAAAATTATATTGTGATGTTTTCGAAGAGGAAAGATTTTAGTTTTAAAAACTGTTGTGAATTTAAGTTTTTTTTAAAACTGTAAAGCTTTTTGTTTTGGATATATATAGGATGTGCAAAGAGAACGGGGTTCGGATGTTCGGCCCGAAAATCTGGTTTTGTTTGGCGGAGTTTGGACCCGCTGGGAGGCTTGTGGCATTCCAGGGACCCCCAGGGGTGCCCATGGCAGCATGGCAGACCTTCGGAGACCCAGCAGATTGGACTGGGAGATAAAGTTGTTTGTTTACAAACAACTCCTCCCCATGTGAATGATCAGAAGGCTGTTACCTTGTAAAGACGGTTCTTCAAGATGGCTCCCAACATTCTCACAACTGGGTTGTGCATGCTCACCCTATTCAAATAATAGACCACATGATGATCTCGAGCTCCTCTAGTATAAAAGCACTCTCCCCCTCAGAATGACAGGTCCTTCCAACCCTTTCTAGGCATATAAGAATATAATTCCATGCGGGGCTGGAAAGGTGGGTGTTGTGAGAGTGTTCGGACCCATCTCAAAGAACCTTGTTTACAAGACAGCAACCTTCTGTTCTTCTTTGAGTGGCTCCTCACAGACCCTTTTTATATGGCTACGCCAGGTCTGGGTCCGTGAGCGCGCCGGTACACGGGCGGAGCATACACACGGCTGCATCCCCACTCACCCCCCCCACTCATCCACACCCACTACACACTATCTCTATCTATCTCTATAACTAAGCTAACTCCTACAACTATCGTATCTATCGTATCTCTACACACACAGGGATGGGGGGAACACAGACAGCTCACAACGAACAACACAGGGAGGGGTACAAAACACACAGGGAGGGGTACTCAATCAATCTAATGCTACTCTAAATACATCCAAAAACAGGGAAAGGGAATCAGGGATGGAATATATACATGGGATGGCGTGGGCATGAGGGGGTGGCCAATAAATGCAAATAAATAAATAAATATAGTGGGAGGAGGGAAGGATTCAATGGAGGATTGGGACAAAGAGGAGGGAACATGGGGAGGGGTAAAAAAATAAAAACAACACCTAAATCTATCTAATCTAAATAAATGAAACTATAGAGGTATGGGTGAAATAGGAGGACGATGGCAACGGATTAGGAACACAAACTGCTGGGAGAGGGAGACTTCTGAAAACACCTGCCCACAGGATCAGTGGCTGTGGGCAAACTATATTGGTACCCCTTTTGTTTCCTGCATCCCTAGGTTGAATCAGGATAGGGGGAATTAGGTCGCCCTATAATTGAGGATAGGGGGTCGCCTTTTATTGTAATTGTTATTTTATTAGGCTCTAGCTTTCGCTATGGCCGAAGGAGAACAAAATAGACAATACATTGACAATGCGACAAACGCCAATACATCAAAAATAACCGCCTCACATTTTGGCCAGGTACATAGCACCGTATGATACGTTCACTGTACACACTTCGTACTTCCTGACCAGACCGGAAGGGAAATCATAAGGTCTTCCATTCTGATTTAATCCTTTCATCTCTATTTTCTCTCAAATCTTTACACTAGGTTGTTACTTACTTTTGCCAGGCGAAGCTCAACCAAAATTAGGCAATTAACAATAAAATTCCTATATACCATAAGTCTAAAACAAATATACAATAATAAAATATAAGGATAAAATAATTTACAGCCATCAATTGTATAATTGCATAAGCCGTTGGTCCCACATAGGGTATTTTCAGACATTACAAGATCACAGTCAACCACGCTCAATTCCGCATGGTGGCTGTGATTTCCTAACGTCTGTTGAGGGAAACAGATATTTCCCCCCAGATGTTACCACGGCGTGGAATTACATTCACCACGCAAGCGGGCGAAGCGGAGGGACCGGCGGCCGCCGCGTGTCGAATGCAATTCCACGCCAGGGTGAACCCTGGCGTCTCGTCTGGTCGGGCGCCACAGCCCGGGATCCTCCCCGGAGGGCGGGCGGCGGGGTGCGTGGAGGGGGCGGGGCCGTGCAGCTGCACGTTGCGCCGTGCGATCCCGCCCCCTCCCAGATTCCCCCCCGGGATCCCCCCGGCACGTCTGATACGGCGTGACGGGGTGATGCCGTGGGGGAATTAATTCAGTGATTTCGGTAACGTCTGAAATCTCCCATAATTACATTTATATCCTCCATTCAATATCGGCTTGCTATTTGCAAGGGGGTCGCCTTTAGTTCAAGGGAGGGAGGAGGTTTGTAATTTTATTAGGTGTACACTTCAGCAGTGGTGATAACGGCCCACCCTGTCCCCTCGGGTTTTGTACCACAGTGGGTTACGCCTAGTATGGTGGCACAACACTTGTGGTCATTGCTTTCAATCCCCTGTCATCCCAGAGAGATTAAAGAAATAAGGGTCCTGAAGAAGGATCATTTATTGTTTAAGGCAGTAGTATCATTTCGTAAAAGCTATTGGGTGGATTGTCTTTTAAAGGCAGGTCATGTATTGGCCAAGAATGGGGTAAGGATTGCAAAGATTTTTGTCCACTCTAGCCTGTAACAACTTCTAGAGGGTCATAGTAAAGGGGGGATGAGAGTCCCTGGGGGGACCCCCTATGGTAATTCCAGGTGGCTCAGTCTCGCAATCCCAGTGCCTCCTCCCCCTGGTCTCTCCTGAAAGGATTATGGATGAGAATTGCAGGGGAGGGGAGTGTACCTGTATTTACACTAATGTGGGAATGGAGGTTGAGTCAGGGGAACAAGGGGTGCAACTAATGCCCATAGGGACAGGCCCCAAGGTGACAATCATTGCTGCCTCTGGGAATATGGAAACTTTGTCAGAATCTGTTGAATTGGTTAGGCAGGATATTCTGGCACCCGATCTAGGTGGTAGTAATCTAATGGCCCCTGTTTGGGAAACTGGTAAAACCTATCCCTTGGAGGTAGGGGTATGTGTCAGGCCTCTAGAGTTTGGAGAAATGAGGGAAGTAATTTGTATTGATGGGATCCAGAAGTCGGGTCAGGAGTATGTAGCTAATCCCGGTACTAGTAGTGCAGGACAAAACACGATTAATTGGACTAGCCTTAGGGCTTTGGAGGAAAATGAAATAGGATGGGCCCAAACTGTGACTGGTCCCCTGCTGGTACAAGGCTCCTTGGAGGCTTGTAATTCAACTATAGCGGACCTGCAAAGTAGGAGAAGGGGTTTTGATGAAACCCCTCTGGTTGGAATGGATGGGGCTTGGGGTGGTATTTCGCCATTAGAGTGTGTCCCCTCCCCTGGGGAAGAATTGTCACAGGGCTCAGATATCAGTGGGGTTGGGAGGGGAGTTATTGATGTTGGGGATGTAATGGTTTTTGGGGGCCCCCCAGGCCCCTCGGTGGATATAGGTTCTCTGTTGGTAGTTGGGGGTGGGGACAAAGACAGATTGACAGACAAGGGAGTAGGGGGTCAGCATTCTTGAGGGCCCTATCCTGGAATGTCTTAGGGTGGAAATCTAAGGTTGATGAGCCCGGGTTTCTCCCGTATCTATGGAATTTTGAAATCGTTTTAGTGCAGGAAACCTGGCTGGTGGACGAGCTTTGTCTCAAGGAATTCCAGGCTATAGGACAGCCAGCGTTTAAGTGCGCAACCAGAGGTTGACCTAGAGGAGGGCTTGCCTGCATGATTAAAACCAATTTGAACTTTGAGGCTGTCCCTCTTTTACATCCTACGCCTAACGTATGTGGCTGTCTTCTGAAACTGGAGGAGGTCCCCCTTTTGGTAGCCTCAGTCTATATCCCTCCAGCAAATGCTCCTAGTTATCGGGAGGAAGTGTAGTTAGAGGTATCCTCCTTCCTGGGGAATTTGAGAGATCTGTATCCTGAGGTAGGTTTAGTTCTAGCGGGAGACCTGAACTCCAGGATGTGGGGCTCAGGATCAGGATTTATGTAATTTTGGATTTTGCTGGCAGGATGGTGATTTCTCTCCCTTGTTGGAGAGACATTCTAAGGATCAGGGTCTCAATAGACATGGCATTTTTCTTTCTAAATTGTTGGAAGATTTAGATTTGTATGTGTTGAATGGAAGGGGTTGGGGAGATTATCTGGGTGAGTTTACCCATATCTCCAGGCAGGGAAGTAGTGTCATCGATTATTTTTTAGTTTCAGTGGATGTTATTTCCTGGGTGTTGGACTTTTATGCTGGCTCCTGGGCAGCTAGTGACCACTTGCCTCTTAATGTTTAGTTTAAATGCCAGGCCCCTCCCTCCTCTCCTCCCAAGTTTCAATTATGGTCCCGTTAGGAGGAAATGGGATGAGGTGGTGGGGCAATCCTTAGGAGATGCCCTTGGTTCAGAGAACGGGAGGCAGGTTAAAACCTTCTCCTGCAGGCCCCTTCCCGATTTGATTTTTGAACAATTCCAGGTTGTACTGGAATGGCTTTGCCCCATGTTGATCTCTTCTCCCCACAACGACTCTGGGTGTAAGATGGGACAGGCCATGTCCTGTTCGTGGTTCGATAGAGACTGTCGCTGTGCTCATTTGTCACTTCACTGGGCATATAGGTTGTACAGGGCTACTAATGCTGAATCTGCGAGGCATGAATTGGTGATCAGGAGGGCCAGCTACAAGCAACTCCTGAGAGTAAAGAGGGAGGCACACTATAGACAAACCTGGGCCCAAATTGACGAAGCCTCTAGGGATCTTAATTCCCAAAGGTTTTGGTCATTAATCAGGGGTACTGGGAAAAGACCCGGGGCGGGATGTATGTCGGTCTCCCCTGAGGCCTGGGAGAAGCATTTTGCATTACTGTATCCCCCCCCCACAGGTGGATGAGCCCTTGTTGGATCTGCTGCCATTATCTCTAGAGTGGCCCCCAGTCACTCTGGAGGAAATAATTAGGGAGTTAGTTTCTTCCTTGAATTCGGGTAAAGCTCCTGAGGGGGATTTTTTACCAGCAGAATTATTTAAGGCTAATGGTGGGCCAGAGTCCTCGCAGTGTTATTCACTGCTATAAATACTCAGGGGAGGGTTCCAGCAGATTGGGTGGGGGAAATAGTAGTTCCACTTCCAGTGCTGAAGAGGAGGGCTGGAAATGATCCCAATAACTTTAGGCTGATTAGCCTCCTTAGTATTCTGGGTAAGCTCTATGCTAAATTATAACTGAGTAAGCTTCTAAGTTGGATGAAGGCCCAGGATATTTTGGCGGTTGAGCAAATTGGGTTTTGCCAGGGGTGTTCTACCATTGACCACTGTTTCTTTCTCTCAGAAGTATGATCCCCTTTACATGTTGCTTTTGTGGACTTGCATGCCGCCTTTGACTTGGTGCCTAGGGAGCGCCTTTGGCAGAAATTGTATGCCCTTAATATGGATAGACGATTGCTGCACTTGATTAGGGAGATGCACATGGGCGCTCATATTCGAGTTAGGTTGAACCACTAGGGGGCTCTATCAAGGGAGATCCCAACATGGAGGGGGGTGAAACAGGGTTGCGTCCTGGCCCCCTCCCTGTTTAACTTATATGTTAATGACCTGTTAAGGGAATCTCCAGTTGAACGGCGTCACCCCCCAAAGGTGTCAAATGCTCATGTGTCCTGTCTGCTCTATGCAGATGATACTGTTCTTCTCTCCCATATGCAGATTGGTTTGAGGCATGAGTTGGAATTGTTTGGTAATTACTGCTGAGAGAATTTGGTCGAAATAAATTATGCTAAAATCAAAGTGATGGTGTTCTCACGGAAAACAAGAATGTATAGATGGTTTATGGATAATAAAGAATTGGAGCAGGAAAAGGTATATAAGTATTTGGGGGACCTCTTTCAATCTGTTGGTACCTGGTCTTTACAGTCCTCTAATGCTTGCTCCCGGGCTAAGCAATTATCTAGGCTCGTGTTGACCTTTTTTCGTTCGCGTGGGGGGAATTTGATTATTCCGGCTATAAAAGTCGTTTTACACAAATGTGTCCCACAGCTCCTCTATGGTGCCCTTTTATGGGCTTTGGATAAAATCAAGGACGTGGAGAGTATTCAGGCAGGTTTTTTGCGCTCCTTGTTGCTTGCCCCCCCTGGGGTAAGCACCTTTGTCTTGTGGCTGGAATGTGGTGTTACCCATCTTAGTGAGAGGGTATGGCAGGGAGCACTTAACTACTGACTAAAATTGTTTTTTGGTGTCGCTGCCCCTCTTTCTTGTTTGGTGGCTTCGGATAATACCTCATGTAAATGGCTACAGTTGGTGGGCAAGAAATTAAATCATTTGGGTTTCTCTCCTGAGGCACTCGCCCTTTTGGGGTTCAAATCCGCCAAGAAAGTGGTGGCCCAGAGATTGGCGGATATTGGCCAGCAGGAGCGAAGGGCTCTACTTAGTGCAAGTAGGATTTGGGGATTTCAGAAGTGCTTGTTTTCTGAGTCCGGTTTGCCGAGGAAGTATTTGGATTATGGGCTTCCTACGTTAAAGAGAAGGCTCTTTTTCCTGGCCCGGGTGAATTATTTCCCTTCCTCCCTTATTACGGGGAGATATCAAGGGGTTCCACTTGCAGAACGTTGCTGCCAATGCCCCCTGAAGCAGGTCGAGTCTCTAATACATATCTTTTTTGACTGTACTCTATATGCTGATTTACGGCAGAGGTTTTTGTTTCCCTCATTAGTGGGTTCCCGTGTAGATCTCGTGAATTTTGGATAATTCACTATTTATGTGATAACTGTAAGGAGACTACATGGAGGGTGCCACATTTTCTATTCTGTGTGTATGTTATAAAACAGCAGTAGGGGATTATAATGTTGCTTGCGGCAGTTCAGTATATATGGTGTTTTAATTTAATTTTGATAATTTGTTTAATATTTGATGTTTTATAGATCTACAGTTTTATTCGGGCTTAGGTCCCTTTTATATGTATAATTGTATGCCGGATTAGGACATTTAGATCTTGGATGTTTTGTTGATTTGCTATTGTTGTGCATTTGCAATGACCTTTTGGTCGTGCAATAAAGTGTCTTATCTATCTATCTATCTATCTATCTAATTTTATATATATATATTTTCTGTAGGTAAGATTGATAACAGAGGTAGATGGAAAGATGAAAAGTTAATGTTGTGGCTGGAACTAGACGTTTCGACTTCCTCCTTCATCAGTAGCACACTGGGTTTCAAATGTTGCCAGAGACAGGTGACAGTTAGAGGAATGCCATGGTCTGAAAATTCAAAGGCTGCCTCAGTAAGTCCTGCAAAAGTGGCAAATTGCAGAAGGCAAACTCTTCTTTAACTATTGTCTTCCAAATTAAGGCCATGAGGTTTTAAGGTGTTTAATCTATAGATCCAGAAGTTTTCTCTTTTATCCAGCATCACAGGGCTTGGTAGGTGTTCAATGGGGAATATTTCCAAATCTGCTAGCTCATGATCTTCTAAACTGAAATGTTTTACAACAGGTTGATAAATTGTTTTGGTCAGGATAGCAGATTTGTGATTCCTAAAGAGAGTACGCAGATCAGTGGTGGTTTTACCCACATATTGTATGTGGCAACCTGAGTGCTTGCACTGAATGATATAAACAACATTGCTAGTCTTGCAGATGAGATTTTGTCTGATGAGGTAGGTCTTGTTGGTGGTTGTGCTCTTGAAGGTGGTTGTTTCCTTTAGATAAGAGCGGGTGATGCATCGGTTGGATGAGCAGGGATGTGAGCCTGGATTGTCAACAGTAGGTGTGAGTTTGGCTCTGACCAGTAGCCTGCGTAGATTGGGTTTTCGAAAAGCAATGACCGGGAATTTGCTAATTACTTTTTTTAGGTGTTCTGAATTTGCAATCAAGGGGTAGCTTTCTTTGATAGCCAGCTTGTAATTAGGCAATGCAGGATGATAGTCTACAACAAAAGGAATGCGTTGTAGGTGATGTTTTTTCTCTCTGCTATCCGGGAGAGGTAACCTTGGTAAAATTGATGCTTGTTTGATGTTGTAGTCAATTATGTGAGAAGGGTATCCATGTTTCAGGAGGTGTTCTTTACGTTCTTTGCTCCATCTGAGAAAAGTAGTATTGTTGTTGCAAATGCATTTGATCCGGAGTGCCAAACTGTATATGATGTTGATTTTGATGTGTTCAGGATGGCAGGAGTTCCAATCTAAATAGAGGTGTGCATCAGTGGGTTTGCTGTGTAAGTCAGTGACTAACCTTCTTTGTTTTATGGATATTAAAACATCAAGAAATGGGATTTTATATTTTCCTATGTTGTCGTTGCATGTAAATTTGATGGTAGGTTGAAAGGAGTTAATGTATTCTTTGAATTTTTCAAAGTTTTCTACACCCTTGATCCAGGTCACAAATATATCGTTGATGTAACGCGACCATACTAGTGGTTTGTATGTGGATCCTTTAAGGATTGTATGGGTTCAGTCGGAGGAAGTATTTATGATTTAGACGTGGCCTAGATTACCCATAAATAAGTTGGCATATGATGGAGCCATGCATGTCCCCAAGCCGTGCCTTGTATCTGGAGATAGTGCTTGTCATTGAAGGTGAAGTTGTTACATGTAAGAACTAATTTAGCCAGGGTGGCAATAACCTCTGCCTTGGGTTCATTAGAATCCTTTAGAAACTTGCCTATAGCTGAGATACCATCTTCATGTGGTATGTTTGTGTAGAGTGATGTAACATCAAAGGTTGCAAGTACATACACATACATACATACATATACATCCCTGCTCATCTAACCGATGCATCACCTGCTCTTATCTTAGAAAAACCACCACCTTCAAGAGCACAACTACCAACAAGACCTACCTCATCAGGCAGAATCTAACCTGTAAAACCAGCAATGTTATTTACATCATTCAATGCAAACACATACAATATGTTGGTAAAACCACCACAGATCTGCATACCCATTTTAGGAATCACAAATCTGCTATCCTGACCAAACAAATACAACAACCTGTTGCTAAACGCTTTAATTTAGAAGATCATGAGCTATCAGATTTAGAAATATTCCCCATTGAACACCTACCAAACCCTGTGATGCTGGATAAAAGGGAGAACTTCTGGCTCTATAGACTTGACACTTTAACATCTCATGGCCTCAATTTAGAAGATAATAGTTGAGAAGAGTTTACCTTCTGCTTTTTGCCACTTCTGCAGGAGTTACCCACTAGCCTTGGAATTTTCAGAGCACAGCATTCCTCTAACTGTCACCTATTTCTGGACACCATTTGAAACCCAGCTTCAGCATCAGCTTTTTATCTTTCCACTTCCTCTATTTATCAATCTACATCTACAAAAAATTATTATAATGTGCATGTGTATATACTACTATCTATAGCTATAGTGAATATATATGTGTGGGTATATATGTAATATACACACACACACTATATATATATATGTATGTGCATAATGGCCGGTCGCCATACACAGTGTGTGTGTGTGTGTATATATATATATATATATATATATACACATATATATATATATGCTTATAATAATAATGGCTATATATATGCATGGTTACCAGCCATTATGCACATTGACCACCAAGCCTCATGGATAATGTGCACATAATCCCTCTCTGAAGAGGAAATTGTGCACAGTTCCCGGGTAATGAAATGTCCAAATATTTTAGGTTCCTTCCTGAATGACCCAAAGTGCATGTTGAAAATGGTGCTATTATTAGTACCAATAAAACTGTCTAATAAAAATGTAACCCGAGTGAAGGTGAAGCAAAAAAATCAAGCTTTTATGTCATGTCTTCTGGCACTATCAATGTGCTGCATAATTGCTGAGATCCAGCTCCACAAAAGAGCATGGCCCCTCTGCGCGCTGTCTCTGGTGATCTCATCACAAGCACGGCTTTAACAACCTCTGTTACGAAAACTACTCTAGCTCTCTTCTCTAGACCTCTCTCCTTCCATCCAAACTAAAACCTGGGCCTGCTATTTAGAATTTCTATAATATCCTGACATCAGTCCAAAGTTAACATAGATGCAACTGACATCCTGATCTATCACCCCAAAATGTCTTCCTGCTCTCCCTTCTCTAGCTCTAAGCACCATCATGCTATATATTGCTCGGGCCAATAATTATGGCATTTTCTGTGGTTCAACCCACACAGCTAGGCCACGTCTAAATCATAAATACTTCCTCCGACTGAACCCAGACAATAAGCAGCTGTTCTTCTTTGTCCATGCTACCAAAATCTTATCCAGGCTCAGCATCGTCACATGCTGACTGATCTTTTCCTCTCCACCCAAATCTGTCCAGAAAGCTACTGATAAGATGACTGTATCAGCTTTTCCATACCCCCATGCCCTTCAATCCACCCCCACCTCCATGGAGTCCTTCCACTGATAAACACGAGATTCCTGCCTTCACTTTCAAAGCCTCGACTCCCTGCTTCTCCAACTAGAAACTTGTGTTTTTTCACTTGTGCGTCCTCTTGTTATCTTTCCACACTTGAGGTAAACACTTCAGGATACCACCGTCATATCCGGCTGCAATCCCCTCTGGCAGGCTCATTTCTTCTGTAAAATACTGTAGAGTACACCGTACACTACACTTTTATTCCCCTAGACCTGAAGCTGATAATGGTTAAGCAAATAGGGAGTACTCAACTGCCAGATGCAATTGTATTTTTACTTTGTCTTAGGATGGCCGTACCTTCCCTTTAAAGAGGACATTTATGAAAAATATATGGTGCAGGGCTGCACTGAAACCAATGCAGCCCTGCAACATGTATTTTTCATAAGCGTCCTCTTTTAAAGGGGAGTTATGGCCGCCCTACCTTGTCTCATCCCCAGCCCTGCCATGAACTGCATGACAGTGCATGTTTGTCTTATCCATCTACTGTATCTTTTCTTTTTAACAATAATCACATTGGCAAGGGAACATGAATTAGTTCGACTTGATATGCAACTCCAATATACATTTTCAGTACTAACCCTAATAAATTAATGACCTACATCCCCAACAGGTGAGTTCACTTGAAGTCTCTAATTCAATGAAATAATCCCCCCCCCCTCCTTTTTTTCCCCCTGGGAGTGAAGTTTTTGCTACATTTAATTCTCACAATATTTCATTGATAGACAGCACCAGAAAAAAGCCAATAGAGTACAAGGAAGAGGAGTTACAAGGAATTACTTGGTGGAAGTCTCTGGTTTCATGTTGTGCCGACCACCATGATGACTCTTTCTGACCTTAAATATGGGGAAAGTGCTAAGGGTCTAAATTCTAAGTACTGCTTACCACAGAGTAATCATTATATAGACTGCATATTAAGGTTATGGCACATCTTGGAGCATTGTGCCACCTTGGAGTCATGGCATGCAGCATGTTCAGCAGAGGCCGAGGTCTGGCATCTAAACTCTGAACATTAGCCACCTACACCCAAAGTTTGGCTGACTGTTTTTAAGCAGTAAGCAAAATATGAAAAATTCTATAACAGGCAATAGAAAACTTCCATTTAAATGCTGAGCATATAGCTACACATGCATGATGAATCCTATGACATGAGCATGGCCCTTTCCTTGTCTCACAGCACTTCATAGGATTCTGAATGTTCTCCTCTCAGAGCAGTTGGAATTGTTCTCCATGTTCTGTGGCATCACAGAACCTCAACAATTCATTACATTGGGCTCACAGGCAGGCAGGCAGTTAGTGCATTGTGTATAAAATTCTGTCTGCACGTAACATGCTTCCTTCCAGCATGGCACACTGAACAAGTACCAAAATGCTGCAGATGTCGTCGCCGGTTAGCGGTTACTCCTACCGTACTAAAGAAACATTATAGCAATGCAACAAAACTAAGTTGAGGGAATATTGCTCTTCATCTTAGATTATGTAAGGTTTAAATGAATTTGCACAACCCGCACTTTCAGGCCACAATATGAACTGATGAGGGTAGAAAGACAACAATGAGCCATTACAAATACTTTCCATATCAAGAAACGCTTCCAAGTACGACTGCAGGCAGCACTTCCACACACTGCTGAAGATGGGTGCAGTGTAGTAACACGGTGAACCCATAGCTACTACATCTCATTTTAGGATGTGTTCTCACAAGCATCTCTAATCAGTTTTTGTTATTCCAAAACAACATTCTCAGACCATGCTTCTGGAAGTGATACAAAATTTCCTGACACTTAACCATGCTTTAATTACCTTCATCATAACAACAACAAGGTGATTAAAGTATGGTAAGGAGTTTTTCCAGGGTTCTTAATCTAGAAGAGATGACTGAGAATACACCCTCATAGTTCATCTGAAAACATAACTCTGAAACAGCATTTTGCCTCTCCTCCAACAGTCAGTGCAGTAAATAACTCCATTCAAAATGTCTTAAACTTCCGTAAAATGAACAGTAGTATTAACTTGCCACCACCAGCTATCCAAGTACTTAAGCTTGCATCCAACATGGTCATCAAAATCATTCACAATATGAAAAGAAAACATGTGTAACGAGGTTCAATTAAAAGATGTCTTTGAGACTACTTTTATAGTTTGATGCAAAACCTTTGGCAAAGGAATTCTCTAAAAAAATATAGGACTTCAGATCATAAGATAAGATAACTAGATCATGATATTTTTAGAGATGGACAGAGGAAGTGATGTTAGGATTCAAAATGGGACTGAGAGTCAGGTTTGGAATCTACTGAATTTATCCAGAAGATCCCTTTTGGCTTTGATCCAAATTGAAGAGGGAAGTTCAGACATTTGAATCTCGGACAACAAAAAATGGATTGAATTGATGTGGACTGGAGTGTCTGGCTCTTGCCCATCTCTACAATTCATGGTGTGAT
>QEPC01008296.1:1260692-1270692 GCA_003113815.1 Sphenodon punctatus | reverse complement strand
CTGCCAGGGATGGTTTAAGTATAGGACATCCCCTCCCATGCAGGGGGTTGCTCTAAAGGACCCTTGAGGGCTCTTCCAGATCTACAGTTTTAAGGACATATATATGCATATATAGTACTTATACAAACTAGATAAAACGTATCCAGTAAATATGCACATATGCCATCTTCCCCATGCAAATAACTAGAAAACATCTACCAAAAAAAAAAAAAAAATCTAATAAACCATGCATTTTGCTAATTGGAGCCATTAATTTTGGAGGGCTGTGAGCCTGTTTTTGTTTTGTTTTTTCCCCTGTTGTGCTTCAGTTAGATGGGATTAAAAGGCAGCAAATAATGATCATTTGGGATATTAACTTGCTGCCCATTATAAATGTTTTAAAAATTTTGTTTTAAAGGAATTCATGAGAATAAAGAACTGTGGATCATCAAAAGAAGTTAACTCCCCTCTGGACCATTAGTAGTATGGAATTGTCCTTAGGAAAAGACTGGAAGGGCAGAAATTGTACCCAAGCAATGCCTGTACAAGGCTTGCAGTCTTTCAAAATATTGAACCAGGATGCTGTGTCATATCAACAGCCACTGACCCCCACTACTTTCTAGATGTGCCCGTGCTCAAGTGTGGCAAGAATACCCATCTCTGTGTAAATCAAAAGCTATCTTTTAAATGCCCGCTAAAACACCCACACGTCACACTGGTCTGATTTAAAACCACCAAACACTTAGCTGGAGCAGAAACAAAGTCAGTTATTCTTGTATCCATTGTACTGTTACCTGACGCAGATTTCTGGTTACTTTCACATCATGCCAGGCATTGTCATTAAATTTCCCATTCACAGGTTCCACCAGCGCTTCAAAGGCCCCTGAGCCCAAATTAATGACCAAGGAGACGGCTCCATTTTTCAGGGCAAGATTGACATAATCAGCTGATTTTCCTGTGTGAAGCATCAGTCCGTTCCTCTGGAGGGTTTTAAACGACAGAGTTATTTCATCGCTGCTGCTCTGTATTGGGTTCTGGGACAAGTCGTAGCAGAAGTACTGTGATCCTTTGAACGTCGCAATGTATTCTTCTTTTCCTAAGGAATAAAGAGGAGAAAAAAAGGACTAAATCACTGGAACTTAAGTAAGCAGCTATTTTGTAGTTAGCAGCATCATTGTCAACCAAAAGTCATGTCAGACACAATAAATGCTTAAAAGGAGATCATCCGTTGATCATTCAAAGTTTCTAAATTCAGTTTGGTTTCCAAGTCCTATTGCATGAATCTTCAAAGGCCAGGTCTGCACTGGAACAATATTTTAGAAAACATGTTTAGTATGCCCCGAGCTGTTTTCAGGAGGGGCGAGGTATAAATCCAGAAAATAAATAAATAAATAAATAACTAGCTTGATGTTAAAGACAACATCACCTAGTGGACTTCTCAACATCATGACACCATGACACTCAGAAGGGATGAGGCCAGGTGGAAGTTAGGAGGATACAATCATACTCCTTTTGCACTCTACTCCTAGTGCCCACGAATACGAAGATGAAAATTTCTGCACCTCTTTAAAACAAGTATTATGTACACACATACATTTGCTGGTTATTTAGGACAGATTTGTTCATCTGGATTAAATCATCATATTTTGAATGACTCTACTTTAACCTGATTTCTAAGCAAAATCAAGTATGTGAGAATAAAATGCTATTAATCTAAAAGAAGAGTGCTTACTGAAAGGTTTCTACAGTTTATTTAATTATTCAGACTCAATTCACATATGTAGTTAATCTGGAATAATGTCTCCGTGTTAAAGGATCAGCTCAGCGATCTAAGAAACACAAAATCCACTGCACAATTTTTGTTCTACTAGATCTTTAAGAGTTTAGAATAAGCCTCTGATAAAAATCATAGTCATGGATGTAGAGTACGAAGCTACACCAGTAGCAGTGTGTACTGAACCCTAACGAATTTCAACAGGCAAGAGAGAATGGTGGCACGCTCTGCATAAAGAGATTCAAAGCACTGCACTTGCCAAGATTCCAATACGCACAGCGGCGGATTGTAGGAAAACTATGGATCCTACTTAATTAATATTTAATAAATTGATGAATGTTATAAAAGCCAAATTTATTCTACATGGGTTGATTAAATACTTGTGTTTGAGAGAGCAGTGTGGTGTAGCAGATAAGGTGCTAGATGTGGAGCTGGGAAGCCAGGGTTCAAATCTTGTTGTAGTCATAAACTCACTGGGTGGCCTTGGGCAAGTCACATCCTCTCATCCTCAATTCCTCATCTGTAAAATGGGTGCATGTGTGCGCATGTCTCTGTCTGTTTCTCACTGTGTTCCCCTCACTCTTGTCCATCTTAGATTGTAATCACACTGGGAAAATTTGTGACTGTAAAGTACTGTGTACGCCTAGTAGTGCTATGGAAATGATAAGAAGCAATAGTGTTTACAGTAATACTCCATCAAAAGAGCACAAACAAGTATGTTGTAATGGGGGGAGGGGGGGGACAGAATTCTTGTGCATCAATGTATGTCCGAGCTACATGTATTGTATGTCAGAGAGAGATCAACATTTTCAAATAATCACCAAGAGACACAAAATACATCACACTGATCACAGAGTCCCTCAATCCTGGGGACAGGACAGTGTGGCTTTCCCCAACTCCACCCCCATATGCATCAAAGCTTTGGCTCCCAGACAGTCTGACGGGGTTGGGCAGCAGCAGCAGCAACAGCAGAACAGCAGCAGGGCATTCCCTTCTGTTTCCACAGGACTCTCTGGTGGGGGAAATGGTGACACAGTTTGTCTTGCTCCCGAGAAAGTTGCATAGACAGCACCCTCCCCTGCAGGCAGTCACTTCTGAAAAGTGCAGCAGTAATCTAACACTGCTAAACAGATCCATGGCTTACACAGATTTGAAAAAAAAAAAGGGGGGGGGGAGCTTCTAAAAAGGTCAGTGGCTTTTGTGTCCTTCATGCCTTTCTTTAAGAATTCCAGATTAAATCTTTTGACTTAATGGCATTTTCCTTGAGGAAGACAATAAAAGGCCAAATCAGCAACTCTGCACCTCTTTATTGGAAAACACAGCTTGAGTTGTCATCTGAAAGATCAAAATCAGCGTGACTGCGACTGAAAACATCTCATTAATATGCGTCTCTTTGGATGGCCTGTCGCTCACTAAAGGTAATCTTGCAGTTCTTATTTAGTCTTCTGTGAGGGTTTTCTACAGTCGATACCCAATGGATTATGCACTCGACAGAATTCAGTTTGGGTTATTTACTTTAATTTGTTCCCAGTCGTTGAGGCTTCTAAAATAAGGCCTGCAGACTTCCTTCTAATGTAACAATGGTCAGTCATTAGCAAGAGATAGGCTTAATGATCTATGCACAATTGCACTTACAAAGCTTTGCAGAAACATCACTCTGCCTTCGTTCATAGGACTGATAACATGATGGGTGTTCTGAATCAAAGCAATTAGGTGACTTTTTTTCTCTCTTCTTCTTTTTGGTTAGATGTAAGATTACTACCAATCAATTAACCTGATGTATCACTGTGCTTTAGAAATCTCAAGCATTTCTACTACAGTGTTGATAGCAGAACTGAAATTAACCTTAGGAGGTGGGACTGTTTCATGTCTCAATACATCAGCTCTTTGACTCTGTGTTTCTCCTGCTAGCTTAAACACCATGGTAACCAAAATAAAATAAATAGTAATATTACAATTCTCAGATCTCAATGCATCTATACACACCTACAAAACAAGATTTGTAGCTTACATTGCTCATCAATCATCATTTTACTCCAACAAAATTAGGAGACATTACCCCCACCCACCGTACACTGGCTAAATACTCCAACCTATGCTAATTTAGTAGTTGTGTTTTCATTTTTTTAAAAAAATAATCAAGTTCATGTTTTGTCATAACTCATTACAGCACCATGAGGACAGTGTAGTCTAGTGGGCAAAGTGGTAGACTTGAGCCTAGAAGACCAGGGTGAAAATCCTGTCTTAGCTTTGAATTCTCTGAATGGCCTTGCCCAAGACACTGGGTAATTTTAGACATGACGGGCCAGGAGGCCCACCACGCTCAATCATGGACAGGGATCCATTTCGAATCCCAGTCAGGAATCAGGCCGCCTGTCCTTTAGACATGCCAGCCTGATTCTGGAGGGGGATTGCAGAGGGGACGGAGCTGCGTGGCGTGAAGTACGGCCGCACAGCCCCGCCCCCTGTGCTCCCCCCGACTGACTGCCTGCCTTTTGGAAGACGGGTGGGCGCAGCAGCCAATCCAACCACTGCGTCCAATCCTGGACTGTGTCCAGAACCACGATCCAGCTGGGCTGCAGGTAATAGACATTACCTGTGGCCTGTTAGGCAAATTTCCCTTATTTACCTATTTCCCAGGATATTTTATATGGACAGTCTTTGTGGTCTATTATTCCACCACCAGTGACATCATCACCTCCATGGTGACGAACACTTAAAGTAAAGTAATATAACTGTCTGCGTAGTTAGTTATTCCACTACAGCCAACGACATCATCACCTCTTCCTTCTGAGAATGGTGACCATCTATTTCCCAAAATATCCTGACAGGATCTCAGGGGGTGATCAGTCCCTGGGGATCTTATTGAGCAGGTTCTATTTCTTCAGTACCATGTAAGAACACAAACCACACAAGACTGACCAATAATTAATTCCAATTTTATTAAAAGTTGTTAGATGACTTATGTGTTAAATGACTTACAAACTTAAAATCCCTTTTTCCTATCCCACCACACAGTCATACTCATGCAACTAGAATACACCTGAAATGGCCAGTCTCAGGGTAGCTCGTGGTAGAAGCTGGAGTTCTGGCATGCGCACTGCTACTTCTTAAGGTGTTGGTCAGTCGTCTCCGATCCCAAAGATTTTGCAGCTCCCTTTTATGAAATAATGTTTTTGCCACTCTCATCTGGCTCTTTGGCAACTGTCCATCTGCTTTACTGTAGATTCTGCTGTTTTGCAACTGTCCACTGGTTTCTCTGCAGACTGCTTTTTTTGCAATTGTCCACTTGTTTTCAGTTTTTCAGTAGACTCAGGGCAGTACAGGGATTTTCGGTTCCTTGTTCCTTTTATTTTTGGAACGGCCGACTCTTTCCCCACTTTCCTGCCTCATGAGTTGCTTGTTTTTGCATAAGTATTGTGATGTTGCTCATTTTTGCAAAGTCTTGTGAAGTGACTTGTTTTTGCAAAATCAGCTCTTACTTCCCAGAGGCCTCTGCTTTCAGCCAGGTTGACCTGAAATGCATTCACTCAAAACCATTCGTACAACAACACTGCCACCTGAGCCATGGCCCACCCCTGGGTTACTACATAAAGGCCTCTCAGCCCATAGTCTGTCCCCTCAGCCCTGATGTGCATTGCAGCCCAACAATGTTTTTTGTCTGGCCTCCACCTCCCATCTCTCTAGCCCAAATCCTTCAGAGTGGGGCTTCTCCCAGCTACAGCGGGCCCCCAAACAAACACAAAGCTTCATATGTAGACAGTCCCATCTGGGAATAAAGTAAAGGCTTGATCCCACCTGGGAAGTGCAGACTTCTTCTGTATTGTACAGGCCCCAGGCTCTGGGTCAGACTAATTTTTTAAAAAACGCCCTCTCTGTGAATTCTTCAGCCTTATCTGCAGATGCTGCCATTAATCAGCTGCAGCTGCTCAATTCCACTTAGGCAAATAGTCTAAGCTCTTAAAGAACCCTTCACCTAAACAGCCTGTTCCTTTAGCACAACTCCATCTGTTTTGTGCAGAGCGGTTCCACGTGACCCTTTCACAGTCTCCTCTTCCCGAGTCCACCCTTAATCACCCTCATGCCCAATTTCTGCATAGCCCTTGAAGCTTGTATACTCATGTCCCAAATGGCCCTTGGAAGGAAAAAGTTCCCCACCCTCTACTCACTACATCCACACACACACACACACACACACACACACACCATCCATGCCTGTTAACTTTTCAAGTGAAATTTTCATGTGAACATTACTTTTCTGGGAAATTTGAATGGAAGTAGACATTTTAAATATATGTCAGTGTGTCATCATGAATAGAGTTGTTCCAATCTAGAGAGAGGTCCATGGACTGAAAACCATGGGGATTTTTCCAATGACTTAAGAACATAAGAATTGTTTACTGGGTCACACCAATCATTCATCTAGCTCAGCATTCTCTCTCTGTCAGTGGGTAACTTTAGTTGCTTCAAGAAAGTGCACAATGGGTCATATTCAATTTCTGGATATCATGATGATATTTTATTTACACATGTTACTTGTGTAAGATACCGAAGAGTATGAAGACGAGGGACCTGTCAGCGTAGGGTTATTTCTTTTCTTTATTAATGGCATCAGCACAACAACAAGACCTACACAGCCAGGCCTTTCTTTGTTTCCCCAGAGCTCCCCTTGCTAGCAGTATACCAGCCAGGCTCCCTCTACTGGCTGACTGGGTAACCTCTAAGATCTGGCCTGGATTTCCTCCAGACTTCTGTCTGCTGAAACTACTACAAAACATTGCATGGACTTCTCAACATTACAACTTGCAGTTATTATTTTGCTAACTGTATTTAATGTATATTAAGAAAGGAAATTCTTGTAGTTTGTGGGCCTTGGTATAATTGTATTCCTATTCTTCTCTCCCATTAAGTCTGGTTATATAAAATAGAGATAAAAAATAATGGAACAGTGTATGCACATATTTTACTATGAGATCTTATTATTCTCTCCTATTCTGACATTTTATTACCCCTAAATCTGAATGGCTATCATAGCTGAAATTTCTTCAGAGAAGGGATTGTGTCTTTAATAGTTTCATAGTTTCAATATTAATTTCTCTGTGGAGGGCAAAATAAATAGCAGCCAGTGCCTGGAGACTGTCAATTATCTTATATTTTTCAGTGTGAACCAAGTGACATCATGTCCAAAATGAACCCTGGGAGGAAATATATTACAGTAGACTCCACTACAGTTGATGTTCTATATGGTGATTGTACTTAAGGACCAGATGATCCTTAAGTACCTACACTAGGCTTAAAGATCACAATTTTTATCAGTGTCTATCTGATGAGAAGAGTACCTTGACATGTATAAACTATATATTCATTCATGTGATAGCTAGCTAGGTGATTTTGGAGAGTCAACTGTACAGGACTCGGACTTTTATGCTCATAGGGTGTTTTTAAATGTATGTATGTATGTATGTATGTATGTATGTATTTCAATTTCTAGGTCGCCCCCTCCTATCACAGCAGCTTGGGTCCTGAGCTGTGAGACGTGTCCACGTATGCCCCCCCCCCAACCACACAACCAATTGCTCATGTGAAGGTGTGGCATTGGGGAGTGCACTCCCATGAATCATGTAATGGCCACTCCTGGCTCCACACGGAGCACCTTTGAAAAACAGGGAGTGTTCCATACGGGGTGAGCCACAAGTGTGGAGGCTGCCTCCATGGCTTGGGTAGCCATGCCAGGAGCCACCCATGTGAAGTGCTCCCAACACACATCACATGCATGGGCTCCCAGCAGCCAGGTCACTCAGTGGCCATAGACCCCCTACCCACCTTGCTTGTTTAAAAACACCCATAGTAGACAACCTAAATATTATCTCATATATCACAATGATATTTTACTCAAAAGTAAACTCATTTATTACATTTGAAATATCATCCCAAACATGATTGGATTCTTAACATACATATCTTTGTAGACAGTAGTAGTATTGGCCTGGTATGGGTGCACAGAGAAGGAGATGAAGCCATATATTACCCAGCACAGTTATTTTTTTTTATTAATTATTATTATTATTATTATTATTTTATTATTCATTTGTATAGTGCCAGCTGTGTACCTGGCACTTTACAGAACAATGAGATAGATGTGGTCCCTGCCTATGGCTTACAATCTAGTAGACATGGAGGGGGAAGACAGGGATAGGGGACATAGGGAGAGACAATGGATAAAAACATTCAAGCGGATGCGAAGTCTCAGGTGCACGTGCTTGGCTTGGTTGCAGTTAGGCAGGAGTCTGCGGGGAGGGCAGACAGTAAATATTGAGCAGGAAGTTCTAACAGGCGGTGAGGAAGAGGTGGGTTTTGAGGAGGGATTTGAATGTGTGGAGGGAGGAGGCAAGGTGAATGTGGGTAGGTAGGGAGTTCCAGGCATGGGGGGCAGCAAGGGAAAAGGGACAAAGGCGGTTAGGTGAGCAGGGGGAGCAAGGGAGGGGACAGAGGAGGAGCAGAGAGTGCATGCAGGAGTGTGTAAGGAGATAAGGGCTGAGAGGTAAGGGGGAGTCAGGTTGTGAAGGGTTTTGTAAGTAAATACCAGGAGTTTGTGAAGGATGCATGAGGGAAGGGGGAGCCAGTGAAGTGAGGAGAGAAGAGGCTGCATGTGGTCGAAGTGATGGGCCGAGTGGATGATCCTAGCAGCAAAGTTTTGGATGGAAATAAGGGGGAACAAATGAGAGCAGGGGAGACCAGTGAGGAGGAGGTTGCAGTAGTCAAGGCGAGAGATGAACATGGCGTGAACAAGGGGTTTGGCTGAGGAGACAGAGAGAAAGGCGTGAATCCGTGCAATGTTACCGAGGGCAAAGCGACAGGACCTGGCAACTTAGTTGATGTAAGGTTTGAAGGAAAGGTGAGTGTCAAACACAAATCCCAAGCTATGGGCTTGGGGGACAGGACGGATGGTAACCCCATCAATAAGGATGGAGAGGGAGGAGGGGGAGGAAGGGTAGGGAGGAAAAATGATGAGTTCCGTCTTAGCCATGTTGAGTTTGAGCTGACATCAGGACATCCAGGAGGAGATATCAGAGAGACAGTTGATGACGTGAGCTTGGACAGAAGGGGAGAGAGAGGGGGTGGAGCGATAGAGATGAGTGTCGTCAGCATAAAGGTGATATTGGAAGCCATGGGAGGCAATGAGTTTGCCAAGGGACAGGGTGTAGATAGAGAAGAGAAGAGGGCCAGGACAGAGCCTTGGGGAACCCCCACCGAGAGGGGGAGGGAGGAGGAACTGGAATTGGGAAGAGACATATTAAAGAAGCGATCAGAGAGGTAGGAAGAGAACCAGTCAAGGACAGAGCTTCAGAAGCCTAGGGAGCGAAGAGAGTACAGTAGGAGTGAGTGGTTGACAGTGTCAAAGGCAGCAGAGAGGTCAAGAAGGACAAGAATGGAGTAGAGGGTGTTAGATTTAGCGACCAGTAGATCGTTGGTGATCTTGGGAAGGGCCGTTTCCATAGAGTGAAGGGGTGGAAGCCAGATTCGAGAGGGTCCAGGGATGAGTTGGCAGAAAGGAGATCCAGGCAATGGGAGTAGACAACATGTTCTAGAAGCTTAGAGGCGAAGGGTAGGAGGGAGACAAGCCGGTAACTAGAGGGGTCAGAAGGGTCGAGGGTGGACTTTTTGAGGATGGGAGAGACAGTGGCTTGAACGTGGAGGGGAAGGAGCCAGTGGAGAGGGAGAGATTAATGACATGTAGAAGGGGGGGCGACAGTGGGAGCAATGGAGGTCAGGAGGCGGGAGGGGATTGGGTCGAGAGGGCAGGTGGAGGGGTTGGTGGAACAGACCGGAGAGGAGATTTCCTCAAGGGAGGGTGGAGGGGGGCAGAGGGGCTTGAGAAGTAGGCATGGGCGAACAGATCGCGGTTCATGTTCGGCCGTTCGGTTCGGCCGCGATCGGTTCGTGTGTTCGCGTTCGGCCGTTCGGTTCGGCCGTGTTCGGTTCGTGTGTTCGTGTTCGGCCATTCGGACGTGCCTCGCGTTCGCGTTCGCCCGTTCGGTTCGGCCGTTTGTGTTCGGCCGTTCGTGTTCGGTTGTTCGGGCAGGTCGTACGTTCGTGTTCGGCCGTTCGGTTCGTTTGCCATCGGGTTGTACGTTCGTGTTCGGGCGTTCGGTGTTCGGGTGGTTCGCGCGTTCGCGTTCGGCCGTTCGGCCGGAAATGTCGCGGGAAGCCGTAAAATCGGCGTCGCGCCGGAAATTCGTGTGCGTG
>QEPC01008296.1:1224043-1260367 GCA_003113815.1 Sphenodon punctatus | reverse complement strand
AGCAGTGTACCTGGCACTTTACAAAGTAATAAAATAGACACGGTCCCTGCCCCTAGGGCTTACAATCTGAGAGACAGGAGCTGGGGGAGAGACTTAGGAAGGGGAACAGAGGGAGAGACAAGGGGTCTAACATTCATGAAGATGCGAGGTCTCAAGTGCACGTACTTGGCTTGGTTATGATGAGAATGACAGCAGACAGGTCCAGGACATATACCGTTAACAAAATAATCAAATAAACACCATACTTTAATACTACCCCAAGTGCACAAGGGGGAGAGTAAATTTCTGTAACTATAGTAATATGCAGACTATCAGAGATAAAACACCCCAAACCGCTGCTAGGGTGACCCCTAAAACTTTGTGATATAGCTGGAAGGCAAAAGGATCTAAAATGCTCCAACTCTAAAGGATCCTTGGCCCATGTTTCCTGAATGATATTAACATGAAATTTCTTGATATAAGCCACAAAATCCACATTACCCCCATGTGAGTGCCAGCCTGAGGTGTTCCAAGCACAAATAGACAAAAGCTCCGAATCATTACATTGCTGGGGTCATAGGTTAACTAACCGATTAGGCCCAGTGGGAACAGCTAAATCCTGAGCAGCAGGGATGGATGGTAGATCCATCTTGGAAATAGGACAGTCAGATAGATTATTTGTAAGATCCATACTTGCCTCATGGTTAACGGGTTCAACAAACAACCCAACTCCTTTAGACGGGGATAATAAAGGAGACGTAGACAGCAGGGGCACAACCATAGCTAACATGTTCATTTCCATCAGCTGAGAAATTGCAGGGGAATCTGAGTCCATTGCCAGATTGAGCAGCCTGGTGTTAATTGGCACAACACTTCTAGTCCTTGCTCTACTCCGACCAGAGTGCTCTCTGGGAAAGGGGGACAAACCCTGGCTATTAGCATAAACTTCTCCCAACTGTACACCCCAAGAAAAAAATGAATCACTCAGGGATAAGAGCTTTGCTACCAACCTGGCCAAATGAAAATAAACAACTAACCGCTAACGTGGGGCTGGTAAAATTTGATAAAAACCAATTTGTCTCATAGGTGCTGGCTGTCCAGTTATAGTGGATAAGTGTAGCTGAATATCCAGTTTAGATCTCCACTGCGGGAATACACCATTTGGCAGTGGAGAGATCTTAAAAGAAACAGCTTTAGAATTCAGCCTCAATTGCTCGTTAGGTACAAAACTACTATGCCTAAGTTGCACTACGGCCCTACTAAAAGTCCTACGAGAAACTCCCTGAGGGCTAAGATTTGGGACAGTATTGACACCTAGACTGCTGCATTGTCAGGCAGTGCAGTCTTAGAGGCCTTAACAAGGCTCTGTAGTTCTTCACCAATTTTTCCTGTTTCACAATCAGAGATGAAATCAATAACTGTCCCCAGTTGTACCTCCTGGGATTGCAGCAAGATGGCTATATTATCTAGTTGTGCAATCAATTTCCTGATCAGATCCCCTAACAAGAAACATTGGGTTCCTAAAAGTTCCAGAGACACCGGATCTTTAGCATCAAAAGGCTGAGGGCTATCTCCACTTAAAAGCTCTTCCCTGCTTAAATTTAACAGGTCCAGTGAACCAATCAAGTGGGTCGAATGGATATACTGACTATTTTCCCCTTTCCCATGCAGGGGGACCTTACCCGGGGGAGGGGAGAATACTGGTAATGAAGCAGATGCTCCTTCACCATCCTTTTGTAGCTCCTTTTGTAGCTTTGGGGCTACAAAATCATCTAGATTTAATTGTTTAGACTGTGAATGATCAGCTGAAAGAACTACTCCTTGTCGCCTTCGTTTTCTAGTCATGTTAAGAAGCCAAATTGCTAAATTAACATGAAAAAGGGTACTACTATGGCATTTACAATCACAGTCACCTTCGTGGCCCCTGGGAAGTCCTACCCCTTCTCCGGGTTTGCCAGTGAGAGACTTAGTCCCAAAGAAATAACGGGGCCTAGCCCCAATCAAAGTTTCCCGATGGGGGGCTTACCCCATGGAAAATTACGGGTTCCTGTCTCTTCTTAGAATTTGCCAGCAGGAAACATGGCCCTTAGATGGATATGGAGTCCTGCCCCTTCTCAGGGTTTGTCGGCAGAAGACTTGGCCTGTGAATAATTACAGAATCCAGCCCCTACTCGGGAGAAAGGGAACCCCAAGCAACCAAAAAAGAGGATAACTTAGATCAGCCGAAGCAGCCCCGCGCCCTGCCAGCGCCAAAGGTCACACACACAAGGCCGTGCCCTTGCGTACACGGCTCTTAGGTGTGCTGCTCTTGGGCGCAAGCCGGTGGCCCTGTCTTGAGTATGCGGCGTTTTACAAGGGGCTCATTCCAGAAGTCTGCCTACTCCCCAGCCGTCACTCACAGCTCACGCCCTTGCACAATAGGATTCCTACTGCTCCTGCTGCCTATCACTATATATTGTTTCTTGTCTGTCTCCTACACCAATGTATAATTTCACAGCTGTTTTACATTTTCTGACATCTCTTTCTTTACCCCCTCCCACTTGTTCTATCTACTCCCACCCATTCCATACCCATATATTTATGGGATTAGGGTAACATTTGGGGGAGTGTTTATATTTGCTCAGTTTATATATTTTTGACTGGCTATGCTACGTGCCCAAGGAAGGACCCTGTGTGGCCGAAAAGCTTGCTTATTTCCACCAACAACAGTATTATTGGAGTGACTCACCCTTTGAACATTCAGTTCTTCACAACACCCCTCTGAGGTAAGGAGTTAATACAATGGAAGGGGAAAGATTGGTCAAACTAAAGGTGAATGTGTGGGTACAAACTAACACATACAAGCCGCTTGTACATAAATTTAGGTGGGAAATTAGAAGGTAGCAATGGGGAAAATGCAGTGAACAAAAGTTCTTGTTTTTAACCATCAGGGCAGTGACCTACTGGAATCAGCTTCTGGGGCAGTTGTAAGTTATCTGCAATAATGGTGAGGCTAATGGGGTATTCTTCTGCCTGGTACTGTAAGTATGGGTCACTTTAGATAGAACAAAATTTGGGTGTTTGTGAACACAAACGGGTGTACCTGTTCTGTGCTATCATTGTGAGGTTTTTCCCCGCCACATTAGCCTCACTTTAGCCCCTCATCAAACACCCAAGTGCAGCCCAGATCCTTTCGATCATCACATGGGTGTTTTAAGAACTTGGGTGTCCCGTGTTGTCTCTAAACAGATGCAGGGTGTGTTTATACAAAAAAAGCCCACAACTTATTGTTTCTAGCCACTGAGTACAGAGTTTGGGGGATGGGACACGTTTTTACTCTCTATCCGGTTGAACTCTTTGCTTCTTCCATGATTCCTTGCATTTAAAGTCCACCCCCACCTCCCACACCTCCTGCTTAGGAGCAAAGGCTTTTCCTTTGCTGATGTATGTTTCTGATGGGCAGAATAAGAAACCTCACTCCTTTCTTTCTTCCTCCCCACTTAGGAGCAAAGGGGACTCTGTATGTGAGGAGGTGGCAGTGGAGAGGGGAAGCGAGCAAAGGAGGAGGGGGAGCTGAATTCACCCACAAACCAACCCCACTCACCCAGACTCTTTCCCAATTCTTAGACACCAACCCCCAAACGGAATTCCCTGCTGCCTCCCCACCCCCCGTATCACTGAGCTAAATCCAGAGCAGGGGTCATGGGGTAGGAAAGTGATTCCGAGCGGCTTCCAATGATCCTCGTCCACACACACACTCCAAACTCTTCTGGGAGTGAGCAGATCGCTTCCTGGAATGAGATGCTGCTGCCTGGAGCACTTTTGGGGAGCTATCTGCCCTGATTCCAGCCCTTGAAGCCCCAGTGAAATTCCGCTGTGATTTTAGCAGTCAGCGTGATGGGGCAAATATGGTACTGATTGTAGCATTATTTTAACTAAGTGGTGTGTAATCCATAAAAGAGTAATTATTGCAGGCAGGGGCTGCGAGGATTGTTCACAAGGGGAAATTGGACAAGACTAACAGAACTGCTTGAGTCAGTCTACCTCACTGCATCCAAGTGGCTGAAGACTGTGCTTGGCAATGGGAATCTGTCAGAGGGCCGAGGGTACAATTTGGGGGAATGTGCACAAGGAGGCTGTGCATGGGAGGAGGAGGCAGTGAGTGGAAGTGACAAAGTAGCAAATGGATTTTTGCAGCAGAGAAAATAGAAAAAAAAAAAAGGAAGACCAATTGATTGGAGGAAATGTGCTGTCAATCATGAATGCAACACCTACTTTCTGTGATGACATTACTGCAACCTGATAGGGCCATGTGGAATCATGGGATATCATCCTGGAAATTAACTGGAGGCTGCACATGTGTTCTTCCAACCGGGGGGCAGTATGAAACACCCATTGCAAGCGCATGTAAGAAGTGCAACATTGCAAACACATGTTTAGAAGAGTGTTCAGAGATGGTGTTAACATCCCTGAAACACACAAATTTGTTCTGTCTAAAGACACCCTATATGTTGGAATGCCTATGCAAGTTGCCATACCTGGGGTTCTAAAGGAATTTTCCCTCAAAGCAGATTGACAGCAAGGGCTTCCCCCCCCCCTCCCCGGCAGTGTGGGTGTGGCTCACCTGTTTGAAACATCTGGATTTTTCTTTTTATAAGATAGTTCCCTATTATTTTTGACATTGCTGTGCTATTTTGAGTGCTTGCACAGGTGCCCACTCCCCAGAAGTGGTAAAATGTATTGTTCATTTTGTTAGCAGGTAACGTATACTAGAATCTGTGAAAAGCCCTTGGCCAGCCTTAACGGCAGCCACCAGGACTTCTTGTTGCGCTGCCTGTAGGGATGGGGCAAGGAGGAAGAAGGCCGCACTCCCCGCTGCAGTGAGCAGGCTGCCGTGGCGAGAAGAACGGCGGCCCCGCTAGGGTTGCCCCAGCAATGGGGCTGTGCAGGCGCGGGATTGGGGGGCCCTCCCCTTCCCGAGCGGGAGGGGGGCATGGCCTTCCCACCTGCTGCGACCCCTCCAGCCTCATTCTGTGCTTGGAGGGACCGAGCAAGCCCCAACCCTCCCTCCCAGGGGCACTGCGGGTACCACCTTTTTGCCAATAGGGGCCAGTAAGAAATTTTTGTGGGAACACTTCATTGGAACAAAAGGGTTCTCATTTTTTGCCTTCCTCGCAGTGTCTCTAACAATTGGGCTGATCCTTGGTAGGAAGTCAGGAACAGAAGGACGGGTTTATAGTTATGTTATGGTTCTTGTCGCGCTCTTGCAGGGGTCCAGTGTTGTATTGTTTTTTGTAAGAAACAAATAGTCAGAGGAGTCATCTCCTTAAGAGGTGGGGAGGCAACACCTGGTGCAGAGGCAGGGCATGGCCAGCGTGAGAATTAGCCTCCCGGGGAGGTGTGCTCGGCAAAGATGGGCAGGGACATGCATGGTCCCTAAGCTGGCGGCACCTCAATTCCTTACTTCCATCCTGAAAGGACACTGTCCCCTCTGGTGGCGGCCATTAGTCAAGGCCAGAGGGGAGACGTTTGAGGCGAGCAATCAGGGGATGGCATTGAATGGCATATCCAAGCCACTCCCACAAATTTGTTATGGTTAATCAGTTATAGTCATTAGCACTGGACCCAAATTGCCAAATGGCAATTACCCCCACCAGCCGAATTTCAATCTGAATAAAGAGTGCGGCCTTTAAAATCCAATAACGTTGTCCTTGTCTCATTCCGGATGCGCCGACAAGGGGCCTATGTGAAACCTGAATATAAGAAGCTACATCTGTCAATGTGTGTATTTCGTGGTCCTGGCATTTATGTATGTAATTAGTATTTCTGGACAATAATAAAGAAATATTATGATTTATAAAAAATGAGGAGAAAGCATCCTGCTTCTTGTACTTCCAGGTTTATTATTCTGTAAGCAAAGAACGGGGCATGGTAGAATTCCATGTAAGAATCATTAAACGTCTGTATTGTTTTTTTTTCCTCCTGAAGGCCAGAATAAATGGCTGTTGTTTCCTCTGAAACATATAGTCAGTAAAAAGATAAGCCTGAAAGCACATTTTAGAAGGTAAATATTGAACCACTGAGAAATAAGACAACCAAGAACAGAAACAGATGTAATAGCCAAATCAAAGTACACAAATGATAAAAGGCTCCTTAGAAAAGGAGTTTACATTCATTATGTGGCCTTGAAATTTCTAAACAGCAAAAGAGGCGTCCGGGAGATACTGTTTTCTGACAGGCCTGTCTCTCTTTGACAAGACAGAATAGCAGTCGTTAGCTGGGGACCAACTGGGGAGAAAGTGTCTACCTTCTTCGAGTTTCCTTTTTTTTAAAAGGCAGCATTAAATTCCTAAGCTGGTTTACTTTGTGAGGCACAGCAGTGAGTGTAACTAAGTCATGGCTTTAGTGGGATGTTTAAGGGAAATATGATGGTGTTTACATATACTGAACTGTAATACTCAAGGGTTTGATTCTATTTTTACTCCAGTGGTGTAGCTAGCAGAGCCTTGACTTGAATGGAGTTACTCCAGATTGAAATTGGCATGGAATCAGAATGAGGCCCCAAGGTTCTGCTTCATTGCTTTCATTTGCCATTCAAGCTTTTACTAATTAAGGGCTGCTGGAGGATTCGCAAAAAGGAGTGGGAAGGTAATAGCAGCTCCGATGCCATCTCATGCTGCTTTGGTACTCTCACTCGCTCCTTCCTGGAGAGAAATGAAACTTTTATTCTACTAGTCCAGCTCTCGCTGTGGGCCTAGAAGCAAACCCTTCCAATTCACTAAGTTCCTCGTCCCCTTTCACAGCAGCAATGATGCTTCTAGTGCAAGACATGAAACGGAGAAACATAGCTGTAGATATATTTTAAAGAGACTGAATTTGGAAGTTTCAAAGTGGCGCAACAAATTTTGGGCAAAATGAGGAAATCCGCTGAAGGAGACCATGCAGGATTGGATGGGAGCCTTCAAAAGGTCAGGACCCAGAACCTTCCACATTTTCTAGAGGAAGATTCAGGGACTTATTCCTCCCTTCTTGTGCGAATTTACTAACTAGTGCCATAACGGTCATTAAAATCACTGACTTTTGCCATCCAGAGTAGAGCAAAAATAAATGGGTAAACCCATTGGGGTTTGGAAAAAATGGGCAAACCTATCCAAGTGCTGTACACAACCGAGCCCGGTAACATCAGGTACTTATTGGCACTTGATTAGTCCCCAATAGGCTATCAAATGTATTCTTTGTCCTTAATTTTCAGCTTCTGGTAGAAGTTTTCCTACTCCTGGTACCTATTTTTTCAGCTTATGGTCCTGATTTATTTACCAATTGGTAAGTCGGTAAGTCAGTAACAGTAATCCCTGCTATTTTCAGGTAATTGGGAGCCCAATCGGTACTCAGGCAGCAGCCTGCCGGGCACTCACTACGGTGTTCGAAATTGTAGGTATTGCCTGCCGATAGTAGAGGAGTTGTTCAGTAACTTTGACACCGGGTTGGAAGCAGTAGGTGAGGAGCATGAGGTTCTGGAGGCACCATCTGGTCAATCTTTCTGGGACGAGTTTCGGGAAGTGACGCCGGCCGATGCGGTGGATGTCCTGGGGTCTGTTAGAGCCACAAGTTGTGAATTAGATCCATGTCTGTCCTGGTTGGTGAAAGCCTCCAGGAGACATTGGGGATGGTGCTGGTGAGGGTGGTGAACACGTCCTTGCAGCAGGGGAGGCTGTCGCCCAGTCTCAAGAAGGCTGTGGTGCACCTCGTTCTGAAGAAGCCATCTCTGGATGTGGGTACACTCGTCAGCTACTGCCCCATCTATAATCTTCCCTTTTTAGGGAAGGTTATTGAACAGACAGTGGTACTGCAGCTCCAGGTGCATCTGGATAGCATCAGTTTCCTTGACCCTTTTCAGTCTGGGTTCTGCCCCGGCTATGGTACTGAGACGGCGTTGGTGGCCTTGGTAGACGATCTCCGCTGGGAGATGGAAGCAGAATGTTCAACATTTCTGATTCTGCTAGATCTCTCAGTCGCTTTTGACACCGTGAACCATGATCTACTGCTGAGATGGCTGAGAGACCTGGGTGGTCTGGACGGGACCGTCCTCGGGTGGTTCTGCTCATTCCTCTCAGGGAGAAGCCAGTGGGTGGTGTTGGGGGCTGAAACATCAAGCCCTTGGGCTTTGACCTGCAGCGTTCCGTAGGGTTCGATTCTGTCTCCGTTACTATTTAATGTATATACGCAGCCCCTGGGGGAGATTGTGAGAGGGTTCGGGGTGGGTTGTCACCAATATGCTGATGATACTCAACTGTACCTCTTGTTTTCAACTGACCGAGGTCCTGCTGTCTCGATACTTTCCCAATGCTTGGAGGCCATGGTGGATTGGATGCAGCAGAGCAGACTGAAACTTAATCCTGATAAGACGGAGGTGATAGTGGTGGGAAGGGCGAGGGGACTGCTGGCTCCTCCGGTTTGGGGGGGTGGGGGTCTGCCCTCCTGTAGCCCAGCAGGTTCGGAGTCTGGGAGTGGTGTTGGATTCGGACCGCCGTCTGGATCAGCAGGTGGAGGCGGTGGCTAAAGCTGCCTTCCGCCAGCTGTATCTAGTATGGAAGCTCCGTCCATACATCTCCAGGTCTGACCTGGCCACTCTCATCCATGGCTTCATCACCTCGAGGATGGACTGCTGCAACGCGCTCTACGTGGGGCTTCCCCTGTTTCTGGTCTGGAGGCTGCAGCTAGTGCAGAATGTGGTGACTCGTCTCCTTACAGGGACAGGTCGGCGGGAGCACATAACACCTGTGCTCCGCACTTTGCACTGGTTGCCTATAGCGTACTGGGCCAGATTCAAGGTGTTAGTTTTGCTCTATAAAGCCCTCCACGGTCTCGGCCCCTCATACCTTGGGGACCGCCTCGCCCTCCACGTCTCAGAGTGATCCCTGCAGTCTACTGGGGGCACCTTCCTGGAGGTCCCCCATATTAGGCAGGGGGTCACAATGGAATGGGCATTCTCAGTGGCCGGGCCGCGACTTTGGAATTCCCTCCCACAGGTCCTGGGTCTACTGGCCTGGATGTTCATCCAGGACTTCGGAGGGGAGGGGAGGAGGAGGTGGGTCGGGGGGGGGGGAAGATGTTTTTTTTAAAAATGTTTTAAAATAAATAATTTATTCTTGTTGTCATTTTTAGTGTTGTAAGCCGCCTCGGGATGCCGTAGGCATGAGGGGGCGGCTAATAAATATAATAAATAAATAAATACATTTCAGCTTTAAGCCAGACCTTTCCCTTGGACAAGATCCTACACCGCACTCACTCTCCCTGTTAAGACAAATGCCTCCCAGGATGCTCAGCATCTGGGCTTTCTTACTTGCAGCCCCATGAACTGCCAACTCCCTTCTTCTTGAACTTCCTTGATCACCTGCCTTGGAGCTTCAAGCTCAGCTTTTGATGGAGCCCATTATCCTCAGGGCATAGAATCCTAGCATCATTCATTAGGCTGGAAGTGAGCTCAAGAGTTATCTAGTCCAACTCCCTGCTCCAAAACTGGGTGCCCTATACCTCCAGTATTGCAGGCAAATGCTTGTCCAGCCAATTGTTTTAATTATTTATTTTTAAATATCCAATGAAGGAGATGCCACAAACTCACTAGGCAACCTATGCCACTGCCCAACTGGCCTTGTGGTTAACAAGGTTTTCTTCCTATGTAACTGAACTCTATCTTGCTGAAACTTAAGCCCATTCCCTTTTGCTTTATCTTCTATGTCAATGAGGAACAGCTGTTCTCCATCTTCTTTTGTAGTAACCCTTTAGATATTGAGAAGCTACCACATCTCACCATCGTCTTCTTTTCGCTATGCTAAACATTCCAAGTCCCTTCAGCCTTTCCTCATATGACCTGCATTCTAGCTTTTGTGGCCAGGGTGCTGCCTGGAAATAAGGGAGACCTGGCAATCATAAAGTCAAAACTGTCGTTGACGAAGATCAGAGGATTGTTCTGTCAGTGGCTGGCCAGTTTGGCTGTCATCAGTCTGGGAATGGGGAACTAAATCTGAGAAACAGTGGCTTGCCCAAGATCACCCAGTGAGGACAGGATTTTTTGCTCCTCTATCAAATTTCTTTGAAATTATCCAGGGACAGACCGACAGGCAGACACAGACACCTATCTAAGATTTCTTTCTACAGTTAATCAGGCTAACAAACAAACATTTGCAACAGGAAAGGTCAAAAAGCTTGGTTCTACAATTGCTGTATTGTTCAACAAAGCTTTCCATTAGACCATCAAGTATTTGGGAATGTTTGGGAATGTGCTACCTGTGAAGAGCCGTAGCACTTGAACAGCTTTGCATCTGCGGACAATCAGATTTTTGCTTAGCAATGGCATATCAGATTGTCCTAAAAAGCTAAACTAAACTGAATCAGACCAATGGTCCATCTTAGCCCAGTATTGTCACAACCTGACACGGCAGCAGGGGTTTCAAATTCGGGTCCAAATTCGGGATGGGCAAACGCAGTTCAGATGTTTGGAGTTCGGACCGAACTTGGTCTGTTCGGACGTCCGAACCGACCTCTCGAACCGAACTCTCGAATGACCGAACAGTTTGGTCGTGTTCAGATGAGTTCGGAGGCAGGAAAAACGTCTTTCCAGGGCTGAAAATGAGGTTTTGGTTTTGCTATTTTTGAATGTTTGGCCAAGTTCGGCCAAACCGAACTCAGCTGAACCGAACCATTGAACCCAAGCTTGGGTTTCAAACTGAATGACCGAACATCCAAACTGCATTCTGTTTGCCCATCCCTGGTCCAAATCTGGCTCTTCTAGGGTCTCTGGCAGAGGCCATCCTGGAGTGCTACCTGAAACCCCTCCAAGCCCCCAGCAGAGGCCTCCTCCAGGCGTGCTACCAGGGATCCTGAAGTGGAGATGCTGGGGATTGAACCTGGGACCTTATACATGCAAAACACACACTCTTACCACTTGAGCTATGCCCCCCACTTTGAGAAAGCCCAGCTGGGTTGAGAGAGAGCCCAGCAACTTTGTAAGACAATCTGATATGCCATTGCTAAGCAAAAATCTGATTGTCCGCAGATGGGGTTGTTCTCTCAACCCCAACAACATTAATGAAAGCTGAAAGCATCAATTGCAGGAGGGAGGACTGAAGCTTTCAAATAGAAAGTTTCAGGAGGGCAGAAGCATATATATTCAAATGATAGTTGCTAGGTCAGTTCCACTAAGCTGGTCAACCTGTGCTCCATATACAATTGGACATATAACTCATTTTTTGTGCTTCTCTGCTCCTGAGGTAAGTTTGGGTTCTGTTCCAGGTTTGAGCAGCTGGAAATCTGTATTAACTTATTGGTCCAAACTTGGATTTGAGGATGTCCACTATGTCCTGGAGAGCTGTAGGGCTCTGAAATATCAGGTGGTCCTTAAAATAGAAGGCATCTCTTATAAATAAGGAACACCTGGCAACCCTACCCACATCATATGGAATGGTAGACCAGTCCAGTTGTCAGCAGACCTAGTTTGCAGGTGGCGACCTGGTGAGAGACTGTGATTTGCCCTAGGCCTCCCAAAAAAGCAGAAATCGGGGCTGTAACCATGTAGCCCTTGAGGTTAGGTCTTCTCAGGATCATTAAGGCCAGTCCCTGTGAGATCTTTCTCCACTATAGTCCTTTATTGACAGTAGTCAGTATCACCGTCCATCACTTCACACAAACACAGTCTATAGCATATAAAGTTCTCTGGGCACCTGCACTCCAGGTCCCTCTGGCCAGGCACAATGCCTCATGTAGCCAACTATGAAGCAGAGCCCTCCCTGGATTCTGCAACTGAGCTTCCAAGCACCTTTTGTGTTCCCAGGCTAGTCTGCCCAAGCCCAGCCCAGCTGACTCCAGTTAGCCACCTAGGCTCCAAGAGACCAGCACTTGTAGGTGTTGTCCTCCTTTGGCCTGGGACCTGTACCTCTCCTTAGCACCTACTATGGCAAGATCTCATAATACCAAGAGTGCCTGCGCCCTTCAGGCCGGTGCTACTGCCTTAAAGGGCAAGGCTCTGCCAGACAGCCTGTTCCTATTACAAAGACTCTGAGCTCCGAGTCTAGTACACTATCCACTGGACTAAATGGTCCATAATTATTTTATTTTATTTATTTATTTAATAAATTTATACCCCGCCCCTCCTGCAAGCAGCTTGGGGTAGCTAACAATTTTTTTTTTAAAACAGCTTTTAAAAACATTTACAACAGTTATAAAAATCTCACAAATAAAAAAAGGGAAAGGACAACAAGAAAATATAAAGAATAATAAAGAAGGGTAGGGGGATAAAAACCCGCTAACCCACCCTCCCACCCTCCCCAAAGGCCTGGGCGAACAGCCAGGTTTTACAAACTCGCCGGAATGTTAAATGGCTCGGGGCCAGGCGAGCTTCTTCCGGGAGAGAATTCCAAAGGCATGGCCTGGCCACTGAGAATGCCCTCTCCATTTTGGTCCCCCGCTTAACACGGGGGACCTCCAAGAAGGCGCCCCCAGCAGACCAAAGGAGCTGCTGTGGGGCACAGAGGGCGAGACGATCCCTGGGGTATGAGGGACCGAGATTATAAAGGGCCTTATAAATCAACACCAACACGTTGAACCTGGCTCGGCATGCTATTGGCAGCCAGTGCAGAGCCCAGAGCACAGGTGTTATGTGGTCCCGGCAACCTGTTCCCCGAAAGGAGGCAGGCCACCGCATTCTGCACTAGCTGCAGCCTCTGAACCAGGAACAAGGGCAGCCCCACATAGAGCGCGTTGCAGTACTCCAGTCTCGAGGTGACGAAGGCATGGATGAGGGAGGCCAGGTCCGGGCCAGAGACATACAGTTGCAACCTCCGCACCTGATACAACTGGCGGAGGGCAGCCTTTGCCAACCCCTCTACCTGCTGCTCCAGGCGGAGATCTGCATCCAGCACCACCTCCAGACTCCAGACCTGTTGAGCTACGGGAGGGCAAACCCCCCCAATCAGGGGGGCCGACACCTCCCTCGCTCTCCCCACCACCATCACCTCCGTCTTATCGGGGTTGAGCTTCAGTCTGCTCTACCACATCCATTCCACCACGGCCTCCAAACACTGGGATAGCAATGAGACGGCAGGGTCTGGGTCAGCTGAAAAAGAGGTACAGCTGAGTATCATCAGCATATTGGTGACAGCGCACCCAAACCCTCTCACGACCTCCTCCAAAGGCTGCATATAAACATTAAATAATAATGGCAACCGAATGAAACCCTGCTGAACGCTGCAGGACAAAGCGCTGGGGCAAGATGTTTCAGCTCCCAACACTACCCGCTGGCTTCTCCCTGAGAGGAAAGAATGGAACCATTCAAGAACGGTCCCATCCAGCCCCCGCCAGGTCACGCAGTTGCCTCCATAACACGCAGCCACCTCAACAACCATGGTCCATGGTATCAAAGGCAGCCGAGAGATCTAGCAGGACAAGAAATGTTGAACGTCCTGCGTCCATCTCTCAGCGGAGATCATCGACCAAGGCCACCAAGGCCGTCTCAGTGCCATAGTTGGGGCAGAATCCAGATTGAAAAGGGTCAAGGAAACTGATGCTGCCTACATGCACCTGGAGCTGGATTGCCACTGCCCGTTCAATAACCTTTCCTAAAAAGGGAAGGTTAGAGACAGGTCGGTAACTGGTGAGTGTGTCCACGTCCAACGATGGTTTCTTTAGCAGGGTGCGTACCACAGTCTCCTTGATGCTGGGCGACAGCCTCCCCTGCTGCAAGGATGCATTAACCACCCTCACCAGCACCGTCCCCAACGTCTCCCTGGAGGCTTTCACCAACCAGAATGGGCACGGATCGAGTTCACAACAAGTGGCTCTCACAGACCCCAAGACATCCACCGCATCTGCCGGCGTCACTTCCTGAAACTCCCCCCACATAGATGGACCAGACGGAGCCTCCATCACCTCACGCTCTCTACCTACTGCCTCTAATTAAGCATGTGTACATATGTATACATTTATACAATCTAGAGAGTGGGGTTACCGTGTTGGCCCCAAATGTAAGAGATTGAGACTAAGTAATATTCAGATGGTATATTTTATTGGACCAACTTCTGTTGTTGAGTGTGCAAGCTTTTGAGCCACACAAGGCTCTTCATCAGGCTACAGGCAAATAACCCTGTGTGATTTGAATCACCAACAGAAGTTGGACCAATAAGAGATATGGTGCTACAATGACCCATGAAATATTATTTGTCAATATCAGGTACATTCAGTCATTTATTAACAACCCTATTTCTTTTGTAAGTAATGTTTTGACATTGCTTCTGAAACAGAAAACATTAAAAAACATATGGAGTGGTCGTTTTGGCTACTATAACGTCTGGCACTTTATTTGGTGACTTGGGCCCTTTTTACACAAGATGCTCCCACACATGGACACCCATTGTCCACGCAGGGGAACATCTCGTGTAAATGTGGAGGTGCGCTCCCATGACCCACACATCCCCACCTTCCTCCCACGCATGAAGCAACCAGTGAAAATGTAGGTGGTTTTGTGCATGGAAATGGTTGAGGGATGGGTGTGGGCCCATTTGTACCCACACCTCTGCGCCACCCACACAGTGGCAGCCTATTTAAAAACAGCCGTGAATGTAATCATCTACATAGAAAAACAAAATTTTGTGGACATCAATAATTTAATATCCTTTTGTTCCCAATTCTATCATAATACAGCAAGCTGCTGTATATAATCCATCTCCCTTAGAAAGAGAAGGATATTTCTGAATAATAGGACCAGTATCCACAAACACGTGCATACAACCCCAGTATGAGCTGTCTGAGCTACTTATATGGCATAAAGGTCTCAGACAGTAACATGTTTTATTAATAAAGATCCCGTAGTGCCATGAATACTGCCTAACGGATTTGTTGTTTTAGTTTCCAACTGACTCCGACTGAAACCAGTGATATACAAAATCAAGTCTTTGGGCCTCATGCACAGTCAACGGCAATCTTTCAGCATGGAAGAGCTCAATTTTGAGAAGCCTAGGACATTTGATAACTAGAGCTGAAACATACATTGAACACACTTTAAATATGACGAATTCATACAAGCAAATTAAAAATGGAATGTCTGATCACATTTGCAAAAATCTGCATTCAAAGTTTGAATGAGTTCAGTAGCTATTAAATAATTCAATACCAAATAGGGATGGGTGAATAGAACCGAGTTCAGAAATTCGGTTCAGTTTGGAAATTCAGTTCAGAAGTTCAGTTTGGTCGACCGAACTATTCGAGTTCGGTCCGAACTCTGAACTTCCGAACAAAGTTCAGAAATTCAAACCCCATTGAACTACATGGAATATTATATTTTAGGGATGGGCGAACAGAGCCGAGTTTGGAAATTCGGTTCAGTTCGAAAATCGAGTTCGGTTTGGAAGTTTGGTTCGGTTGACTGAACTGGCCAAGTTCGGTCCGAACTCCGAACTTCTGAACTGCGTTCACCCATCTCTGATACCAAATAATGCATACCTCCCAATGTTTTAATTGGCCAAAGAGGGATATAAGCCCCACTCCTTTTACTCATAAGATCCCCTCCACCAGTAAGTCCTTTTCCTCACACTCTCCCCCAACATTTCTCTCTCACACAGTAAAAACATGACCCACCCCGGGGTGGAAAATCCTGGCCGACATGGCCAAGGTCAGGGCACTGTACACACGTGTCCATGGGCGGAGTGTCAGAGCCCCCCCCCCCTATGATGGGCAGTGATGGTGGCCAATGAGGCAGAGCCATGGCTGCTGGCCATGGTGGGCCCTGGCTGGGGTTTGGAAAGACACGGCAGCACAAACGTGACTGGCTGCTTTGGTCTGCTTTGAACCAGTAGGTGTCAAAGGTAGCAGAGATATCAAGCAGGGCAAGAATAGAATACAGTCCTCAGACTTGATTAAGAGAAGGTCATTGGTGATTTTAGCGAGGACAGTCTTGAGTGAAGAGGGTGGAAGCCCAATTGAAGGGGTTCAAATGAGGAACTGGAAGAGAGGAAATCAGGACATAGCATGTAGACAGCTCGCTCCAGGAGCCTGGAAGTGAAGGGGAGAAACAAGATGGGGTGATAGTGGGAGGGGTCAGAGGGGTCAAGTATTGATATTGTTAGCCGCTTAAGGCTGCATGTGGCAGGAGGGGTGGGGTCCAAAATTTTAAAAATAAATAAAATAAATAAATAAGTGGCCTTCTTAAGGATAGGGGAGGCAGTGGCGTGTTCATATATTCCAAGGCTGAAGGCATATATTCAGTAAAAGAATTGTTTGCAAATTTCTTCTTTCTCTGGCTAGAAAATCATTTGCAAAAAAACATTTTTAATTATTCAACCACTTCTCACACAGAATTGCATTGATGAAGTCTTAAGCCTTTTGCCTCAGGAACTTTGCCAGTAAAGACTGGGTCAGCACTCACTGGGTATTGGTGTAGCTTACAGCAAAAGGCAGTTTTCTTTTAAGTCAATGCTTTCCCATATCAATCTATAAAACAGCCCTGTTGAAAATCCTTAAACTTAACTAGGGTCTGATGGAGAATTCCTCAAGCAAGCAATAGACAAAAACACAGCACATCTGGGTTTTGGGTGGAATATTCTAACATAACCTCTAAATCATTTTTTTCCCTACAAACTGAAATAAATTACCTTCATTATCTATTATCATTTTGTAGTGTAACTATGAACCTCAAATGACTAATAACGTTTTGCACAAACTTCCATTTAAGGCTAACTTTGTATTCAAATGGCAGCAGTGTGGTCTTTCCAACTATCGATGGCACAACAAGTGGTATTTTCAACCGTTACGAGATCACGGTGAACCACAGTGAATACCTACATGGTGATTGTGGTCCCATAACATCTGTTGGGGGGAATGGAAGCTCCCCGCCAGATGTTCACCCCCGTGAATCATGGGGGGGAATCACATTCAACACGCAAATGGAGGTCCTGGCTGGACCATCTCCATTTGCGTGTTGAATGCAATTCCCCCCCCCATGATCAAGGGGACCATCTCATCTGTCCCCTGACCACGGCTCAGAATCAGTGGCAAGTTTCCGGGCCGTGGTCAATGCCCTGGGGGGGCTGGCGGGCATTGCAACCTCCCAGAGGGTGGCTGGCCGGGGGAGCGTCGGGGGCGGGGCTGTGCGGCCACACGTTGAGCCATGAAGCCCCGCCCCCTCCCCCAATTCCCCACCGGAATCATCTGGCACGTCTATTTGATGGCCGTTTTGATCCCGGTGGGGGAATCAATGGGTGATTCCATGATGGGGCCAATACCGGCCCCATCATGTCTGAAAATACCCAAGAGTTACAATGAGGGTCAGAACCTATGAAGTGTGAAGGGCATCAGGCAGTGATGCATCCAGAGAAGTTGGGGCCCATGAAAAGATGGTGTGAGCACCCTGCCAAATCACCGTGAGCCCTCCAGGGGTTGAGGTGGTTTATTTTAGGCTCGATTAACCTATGTCTTACACCAGGTTTTCTGTAAGGATCCAGGCTGGAACTAGCACTCTTGGGTCCCTGGGTGCTGTGGTTAGCTCTGCAGTCCCACCAGTTCCTGCTGCCCAGGGCCCAGTATTGGCCATAAGACTTTCCCCAGCACTGGCAAAACCATACCCCACCTCAGCCTCACTCAATGCCTCCAACTTCCTGGTTGGCTGCTGGCCTGTATATAAGGCAGCCAGTAGCCACAGGAAACTGAGTGGCTCATCAGTCAACTTCCTGATTCCCAGTCACTTCCTAGTTCCTGTTGTACCTTCCTGTTGTTACCTTCTGTGTTCTGTCTCTCCTTGTAGCCACAACCCAGACACCCTACATTTTTGGAGGGGGAAGGGCTGTCACTGAAATCCATGCACTCTGTGGTTGTGGGCAGCTTTAGGGGGCAAGATCAGTCACCCCAAATGTCACTGTGGGATTTGCTAGCTCTGTTGTTTAGCCATCTTGGCATCCCTGGCCCCCAAACAGAGGTTCCTGCTTTGCCGGATCACATCAGAATGACATTCAGCTCTCTCCCTTCCGCAGGCCTTGCTCTTCTTCTCTCCCCACCAGATCAGCTCTAAACATGGCTGACCAGTCACTCACGCAGCCACCTTGGAGGTGCAGTTCCTTCTCTTTCCCCAGCATGGATAGGCTCTAGTAAGCAGTGGCTACTAGGAGATGTAGTCGTATTCAAGACTGTTTGCTTTAAAACAGTCTCTGCATTACCTATAGAATGTTTGAAAGCACTCCACACTCAGACTGGTCTCCATAGGCTAACATTGAATTTTCAAGATGTCATAACATAAAAACTACTAACCGGATTTACAAAAAGTAAACCAGAAGGCACCCCCTGGCAGCCTCCCCAAATTTTCTAAAAGGCTTACACCTCTTTCCAACCAACGCAAAACCCCTTTACCCTGCCAAGATCGAGATTGTCTAACTTTTGAGGAAAAAAACAAACTGGTTTCAAAGTGCAATATTCAAACTACGATATCTCACCTGTTATCCAACCAATTTGGCTTAAATTTGGAAAGAATGAACCTCTTACTCGAGTAATCCTTCTTCACAAATTACAGGATTGTAACTTAAATTATGTCCATTCAATTGTATAATGAATAGAATGTTCGGGCTTTATAATGGAGCATGCAACATCCATTAACTATAGTGTGGCTCCTGCCACTCTATAATACTTAACGGATACCCACCTTAAAGGAGTCATGAAACTATGCAACCTTCTGAACACTAAAATGTACCATGAGTAAATGATTCTACTCAAGCTTTAGAGCAAAGTAAGTTCCCAGTTGTGTTATTTTGTGCTGAATAAGTGCTAGAGAGCTTTCATAGGACTTTAAAATTCAGAGGCAACTTTAGATGCTGTAAAAGCTGATTTATGAACAACATGCTCTTTTAGAAGAAAGGAAAAAAGCAAATTAATAATACAAAATATGCCTACTTACAGAGTGGGAATGATACTTTATAATTAAAATTAAATTTATATCAAAAATTTATATTATATTTTGAATTTTGTTGAGCTTTCAACATTTTTCATCATAATGTTTAATATTCAAAACCATGAAATTCAGAATCTAATACAGAGGATATTTGGCTTAATAATATTTCATTATACTTTCTGTATTAAAAAAAATAAATCTAACTTGATTTTCAAATGTTGACCCAGCTTTCCTAAAAAAACCCGACACAGTTGTGGTCTCTGAAAACTGAATTTTTCAGCCTTTGCTAAATTTTATTTTCCAACCATCCAAAATTCTTTTATTTTGTTGTGCTACATTAAGCAAACAATTACGGTAAAGCATGGTCTTTACAAAAATTGATAAAAAAGTTTGGGAAAATAAATGTTCTGACAAGTGTTCAGAACTTCAGATCTTTCCCAAACTTTTCAGTTGAGTAAAATAATATTTTTCAAGGAAAAACAAATATTGGAACAGAAAATGTCAGCACCACGGTTGGTTAGGTCAGTCCATGGACAAGAGCAGGAGAACTTTGTTTCAGAGAGCTTCATCTCTCTGAAGTAATTCTGCCTGACCAGTTATTAATTATTATTATTATTATTAACAAACATTTATATAGCACCAGCAGTGTACCTGGCACTTTACATAGTAATAAAATAGACACGGTCCCTGCCCCTAGGGCTTACTATCTGAGAGACAGGAGTTGGGGGAGAGACATAGGAAGGGGAACAGAGGGAGAGACAAGGGGTCTAACATTCATGAAGATGTGAGGTCTCAAGAGCACGTACTTGGCTTGGTTACGATGAAAATGACAGCAGACAGGTCCATGTGGCAAGGATAAGGGTAAACCGATCGTAGGTATAGGAATAGTGGTTCAGCAGGATAAAGAGTCAGAGCAGAGCAAAAGAGGTGAGTTTTAAGGAGAGATTTGAAGGTATGAAGGGAGGGAGCAAGGCGGATGTGGACAAGGAGGGAGTTGCAGGCATGGGGGGCAGCAAGTGAGAAGGGACGAAGACACTTAGGGGAGCAGGGAAGGCGTGGAAGGGTGAGAGAAGGGACAGAGGAGGAGTGAAGTGCACGGGCTGGAGTATGGAGGGCGATAAGTGCAGAGAGGTAGGGGGGAGCAAGGTTGTGAAGAGCTTTATAGGTGAAGACTAGGAGCTTGTGCAGGATTCGTTCAGGAAGGGGAAGCCAGTGAAGCGAAGAGAGGAGGGGCTGCACATGGTCGAAGCGACTGGCGAGGTAGATGACCCTGGCAGCAGAGTTTTGGACAGAGATGAGGGGAGAAAGGTGAGACCGGGGAAGGCCAGTGAGAAGGAGGTTACAGTAATCGAGGCGAGAGATGACCAGAGCATGAACAAGAGTTTTGGCAGACGAGACAGAGAGAAAAGGGCGAATCTTAGCAATGTTATGGAGGGAGAAGCGACAGGATTTAGCAACAGAGTCAATGTAGGGTTTAAAAGAAAGGGGTGAGTCAAAGATGAAGCCTAGGCTACGGGCTTGGGGGACAGGCAGGATGGTGACTCCATCAATAGTTATTGACAGTGAGGAAGGAGAGGAAGGATGAGGGGGGAAGATAAGGAGTTCAGTTTTAGCCATGTTGAGTTTGAGTTGACGTTGAGACATCCAGGTAGAGATGTCAGAGAGACAGTTGATGAGACGAGCTTGAACAGAGGGAGAGAGAGAGGGAGTAGAGAGATAGAGTTGAGTGTCATCAGCATAGAGGTGGTATTGGAAGCCATGGGAGGCAATGAGTTTGCCTAAGGATGAGGTATAGATCGAGAAGAGGAGAGGGCCAAGAACAGAGCCTTGAGGAACACCAACTGAGAGGGGGAAGGAGGAGGAGGCGGAGTTGGAGAGAGACACATTAAAGGAGCGGTCAGAGAGGTAGGAGGAGAACCAGTTATGGACAGAGCCACAAAAGCCAAGGGAGTGAAGGGAATCCAGCAAGAGTGAGTGGTCAACAGTATCGAAGGCAGCAGAGAGATCAAGGAGGACAAGAATGGAATAGAGACGTTTAGATTTAGCCACCAGAAGATCGTTGGTGATCTTAGCGAGAGCAGTTTCAGTAGAATGAAGGGGGTGGAAGCCAGATTGGAAGGGGTCGAGGGAGGAGTTGGAGGTTAGGAAGTCAAGACAGTGGGAGTAGACAACACATTCAAGCATCTTGGAAGCAAAAGGAAGGAGTGAGACAGGACGGTAGCTAGAAGGGACAGAGCAGTCAAGAGTGGACTTTTTGAGAATAGGAGAGACTGTGGCATGTTTGAAGGCAAAAGGGAAAGAGCCAGTAGAGAGGGAGAGGTTGATGATGTACAGGAAGGAGGGGGCAACAGTGGGAGTAATGGAGGTGAGGACGCAGGAAGGAATGGGATCAAGGGGGCAAGTGGAAGGGTTGGAGGAGGACAGCAGAGAGGAGATTTCCTCAAGAGAGGCAGGGGAGAAGGACATCAATGACAAGCTTTCAAGAAAGTTGCATAACTCACTGTATGGGGCTTGGACGTTAGAATGAGGCTTCCTCAAAATCATATATAATGAAAAACATATAGTGTCATGGGGATTTCGTATTACACGCCAAATATTCTGCTCTCATAATAAAAATGTCATAAAGAATGGAAATTCTGAATAAAAAGGGTTGTTCTCAGAGTAATGTGTCTTTCTGGAAATGGAAAGTTTACGTTTTGAATTGTGAATGGTTCTTTGAAAGTCTTTAGCTCCCAACCGGCAACATTGTTTTATGTCAAACATCACATAGAAGAGACTCGTCTCATGTGAACAAGAGCAAGTGTGTCATGAGCTAATGTGAAGAAAGCTGTTGCCTGTTTGTTTAAATGAAATTCCCTTCACCCTCCCCCATGCCTGCCCTGGCGGGGTGGAGGGATTTGTCCTGCCCCCTTAGAAGGAGGAAGAATCAAAAAGGGATTGGCTAGTAGAGAACAGAAGATGCTGTCCTGATTGCAAGGTTGCTATGGGCAGCCTGAACTGGCCCAAAGCAAAGTCTTGCCTCGTGAGACTTGCGGCACTATCTTGCATGCAGGACAAAAGACAGCAGTTTGCCCTTGGAGAATGAGGGTGTTCTCAGACATGACGTTAACCCCAGCTTCACTACACTTTAACCACACTTTAACATTTCTTATGAATGTTGCAGGACTGCATAGGGCACCAGTACAGCCATGAAACATGCATAAGAAATGTTCAAGTGTGGTTAAAGTATGGTTAAACTGGGGTTTATGTCATGTCTGAAAACACCCTGAGATGGTGGGAAGCACCCACCCATCCTCCCTAGATGACACTGCAGGTAGAACACTGGTTGCCCTTTAAGGGTGCTGGGAAGGGATTTTTTTTTCTGCAAAACCCTATTTGGGCGTGGTCTTGGTAGTTTTTTTGCCTTCCCCACAGTGCATAACAGTTGAATTAACTGAGTTGACTGGAAATGGGTCGGGTTAGTATTCTAAAGTTTGTTTTTGTTTTTCTATCGCACTCTTGCAGAGGTCCAGTGAGTTATTTAATGTTGGAGAGTTAACAGTTAAGACATCTCCTTATGAGATGGGGCCACGGGTGAAGCTAGAGCAGAGGCAGCCAGGTTTCAACTCAGGTTCAGGAGGAAGGTTTGAGCACTGCTTCCCTCAAGGACAGGAGCAGTTCTGAGGTGGTCATGGATGGGCCATCTTGCTTCCAGTTACTAGAGGATAACCTGCCTCCACAACTGACTGGGTGGTTGGGGTGAGAATGACCTAGCACATAGTTATTAAAGTAAGAGCAGTATGCGAGTGTACATCAGGCCGCCCTTAGAATGTTGAAGTTTGTAGACTGGACCTATGAGGTGGAATGTCCCCTCCCACAACTGTTAATCTTATCTGAATAACGAGTGTGAGCATTAAATCCTACACCTGTGTGTACTTGTCTTCTTCTGGGATGTGGGAATAACAAGTGCTACAGTAATGTTTGATTTTATATTAAATTAAGCAACTAATCAAAGTCAAATTTCAACTTTGTTAAACAAGTGACGTACACCAAGTGCTTGGTATATGCAGAGTTCCTGTAGTTCAGGGGTTGGGAAATTCATGCCCAGACCCAGGGCCCAAATGCGGACCCTGGCAAGTTTTTATGTTACCCCCTGCAGTTCCTGGATCTGGCCCCTGTATCCAGTTCCTACCACCAAAGATGAAAACATTGAGCCTCAGGGGAAGGGTGCAGAGATGAAGGCATGTACAGAAGGATAGGGGACAGAAGGTGATTTCAGATGTTATGTTTTTGGCATTCACCACAGTCAACCTCAGTCAAACGTGGGCGGTGGTAAAAGATACTTACACGTCTGTTGGCCCGCATCCAGATGTTCACCACAGTCAAACACGGGCCGGGGTGAACCTAACCATGCTTCGTGAGGTCGGGGCAGGAGGAGGTCGAGAAGTGTGGTGAATGGTCACCACGGCAGGAGTGAATGAAAAGTAACATCTGAAGGGAAACCCCCGGCTGTGGTGGAAGGAAATGACCATGGGCCATGGTGACGGCACACAGCATCGCTGCCAAGCAACTAATAACAAGTAGCACATGGAGGGAAATTTAAAGGGCAGGCAGCAGTAGGGGAACATGGTGGAGAAGTCGATGGAGAGGAGGGAGGAGGAAAACGTGCGGAGGATGGAGCGAGAGGACAAGGAGGAGGTGCAGCAGCAGCAGCGGCCCAGTGGTGGAAGCCCAGCACGGGGCCACCCCAGAAGAAGGTAGGGGGTGCAGCCGGGAGCGGGCGGATCGGTGCTGGGGAGAGGAGGGGCACAGGAGGGAGGGACGGAGAGGGGGACCACAGCCACTAGGAACCTAACCAGCAGCCCCCAATGTACCCACAAACAGACCAGCAAGAGGGCATGCACCCCGGAGGAACCTGAGACTGGGGAGAGCCAGGGACAGGAGGAGGAAGAGGCAGCGGAGGGGCCGGCACCAAGCACCGGCACCACAGGGGGGATCGTGGGGGCTCCAGGAGACCCACGACCTAATAGCTATCTGGGTGCAATGGCCCCACTATGTGTACCTGCTGTCGTTGCCACCCCCTCCACCTGATGGGAGCCCCTGCAGCTGGGTGTAGGGTGCTCCGGGCCCATCTGACATCTGGTTGCCTCCTCAGTGCCTTCGTTCTGTCTGTGGCCTGGGTGCTCGCGCCAATGCCTGCTGTCTCTTCAGGATGGCTGGACCCCCTGGGACATGCTGCTGCCCACCTGCCTGTCGCCCCCTGGCCTGTGACCCACTGCCGCTGCCCTGGACCCCTCCGTGTGGCCTCTGTGGTGAGCCGTGGTGCTGGTTCCCTCCCTCCCATACTGGGCACCGTGCCCCTCTGCTGCTGCCCCTTTTCCCACGCCCTGGCCCCGCACGCTCCCGCTCTGTATGGCTCTGCACTGGGCCGGTGCCTCTTGTGTCCTCAATAAAGACATGTTGCATTTCACTGTGCCGTGTGTTGCCTCCTGTCTCCCTGGGCTGCTGGGTCCTCCTTCCCCTTGCCCGCTGGGCTCCCACCCCCTCCGCCTAATGCTGGGCTGGCCGTGCTGGCCTCTCGCCACCCCCCCACCTTCTGTGTGTCCGACCGGCTGTGGGGTTCCCTGTCCCCTCCCGGTGTGTGCCTCCCTCTGTTCCCCTGCTCGACTCCCCTTTGTTGTGTGGCTGTGCTGTTTCATTTGCGTGTGTGTGTTTCTCATTTTGAAGTGCGCGCGCCTTCCATGCGGCCACTGTTTGTGAGCGCTGCTCATACTGTAGCTCCCTCCACCCCCTCCCTTCATGTTTCCCTTCCCTAGGCAGGACCCTCTCCCATCTTTGGCTTTGTTTGCCCTCTGGCGGCCATGTTTGCGTCTGCGGATACCTGGTGCCTTGTGGGGCTCCCACCGTGATTCTCGCCACCACGTCACATCTGTTGGATTCCCCTGGCCTGAGTTCACTCCGGTTGGCCCCAGGTGGTGGTGCTGCCCCTGTCATGTCTGTTGGGGCTGCGCAGATCACCACAGCCCACGGTGAAGCAACTGACACCGGGGTGGGATTCACCGTGGTGAATCTCACTGCGTCACATCTGAAATTACCCAGATTTATGATCCTCTGGACCCTCCTTTAATGGTGGGCACCTCTTACACATCCCCCACCCACTACTTCTCTGAGAGCCTTGGAGCTGTTACTAATTTTTACAATTGGCCCCACAGGAAGGAAAAGATTCCCCGCTCCTGCTGTACTTGATGCACACACGATGTACACTAGTAAGTGTGTTTACCTGGGATTAGGTCACTAATGATAAAATTCAAATGAGGACATTAAAAAAAATAAATACTTGAATTTGATTTATAATCCAGGACAACCCTATTGTTTCAACCCCACTACCCCCAAATCTTCTAAAGGTGAGCTGTCTTGCTGCAGAAGCTGGAGGGCCTAGTTGACATTTGGCAGTTGCAAAGCTTGCAGGATCGAACCTTGGATTACTTCAGTCTCTGAACACATCAGATGGAAAGCTTCCTGTTAGAGGAGTCAGTGTACATCACAACATTAATAAATCATACACTGCAGCTGAAGAAAAGTATCCAGACGATAATGCCACTTCTACTGCAGTCCACATTTTATATCCAAATTCTCTCTAGCTCCTTAAGTTGTTTCCCCATTTACAGGGACTAATCAGCTTTATTGGAATACACACACCAATTAAGGAAATCAAGCACATAATCAAATAGAGACTGCTGGGTCCTCACAAAGTTTAAGAAATAAGCAAAAGATCAACATGTTTAATCACAGAGATGCAATTAGCATAAAGGGTAAGTAATTACAAATTTGCTGATCAGACTGTCCAGATGTAGCAAAGATGGCCTAGATCATCAAAACACAAGAAGGGCTGAATGTATTAGCAAAGTTACACTCTCTTGCACAGGCATAGACAATCTACTGTACGTACCCATATATGCGAAATTAATTCTCTCACACACACCCCATGTCAAATGTAAATTAAGGATGTTGTCTTATATGAAAGGGGAAAGAATCAGCATCTTGTCCTTGTTGGATTTGTTCTCACTTTGAAAGGAATTTTTTTCCATACTCCTTTTTCCCCACATAAAACAAATTCTCATGAAAACACCTTCTGGTTGCCGCAGTCAAAAAGGAGACAAGGACACATTGTTGGCTTTTACTAGGAGCTTCCTGAGGCACCTTGGGTCTCAGCCCCAATTCTTTAACAAACCTAGGGGCACCTCCTCCTCCACCCAAAGTCCATAGATGGGAGAGGTGCTGGTTTACCCCCATTGAGAACACGATACAAGAAGGATGTGGGGAAAACACTGGAGCTCAGGTGTGTTGTGAAGTCCTCCATATCCTGGAAAACTGCCACACAGGCCAGCACAGCACAATATTGCATTTCCCCACCTTAAGACTTAAGAAAATGTCTCCCTTAACAACCAGTGCCTACTTGAACTAACAACTGTTAACTGGACACCCCCGCAAGAGTACGACAATTGGTACTAAGCACCTAGGCGATGCCTAAATTGCAGCCAAACAGTTCCATATGCATTGTGAGGAAGACAAAAACCAGGGAATCCACAGCCAATCCGAATTCTCTTTAAAAACTCCTTCCCAGCCCAACAATGGTGACCAGGTATATGCCCACAGTGCAGACTCAGAGGTGGGTGATCGCCTCTTCTCCGTTCCCTGCTGAGCATGAACTGCGATGGGGAACTCAGCCTCACTCCTTTGCACGCCACAACTAAGGCCGCTTTTAGACGTGCACTTGAATCAGGCGCGGGAGCGGCGAAACAGCCGCGACGCTGTTTTAGATGAACTGAAAGCGGAAGTTGTGCGCGTGATCCGGGGCTGCGCATTCTTTGCCGGCCGCATATGTCACCCCAGAGAAAGCAGGCCAGTTCGATCTGAATGCGCGGCCCCAGATCACGCGCACAACTTCCGCTTCCGGTTCGTCTAGAACAGTGTTGCGGCTGTTTCGCCGCTCCCGCGCCTGATCCCCACTGCACGTCTGAAAGCGGCCCAAGCCTTGCATCATGAGACTTGTTTTATGTCAAATCCCCCGGGCATTGCCATAGCTATGCCCCATGAGGAGTGAGGCAACTGACTTCTCCTGCCAGTGGCCCGTTTCCCCCTTGTTGCATCCTGCAAGCTGTGAGCAAGGTAAATAGTCCTCACTAAGGGGGAAGGGTGGTGAGGGGAATTTTTAACCTTCTTTTATTAAATGGACTTCCTTTAAATTTCTGCTATGAAAGGTTTGAGAATACAAACACGTCATATTAATTAATGTTAATAATGGAGGGACAAAATATTTTGGGGGGTAGGTTGTACATTATTTCATTTTCTTTCGAAAAGCAAATGGATCTTGCTCCCTACACATAGTTATATGTTATTCAGAAGAAAATTGGAAAGACCTACATGAGCAGTTAGCTGAATAATGATAACATGCTTTCATATATTTACTCTGAAAAGTTAAAGACTTTTCGTAATTGTGAATGTATCAGGAAAACAAATTGGAAACACACACACACACACACACACACACACACACACACACACACACACACACAGACCTTTTTCAAACTGACACATGTGCGGGGGGAGGCGTCCATTTGAATGCTGCAGGGTGCAGGGATGATGGGTGGGCATCTGTGAGAACGCCAAAGCTGTTTGCACAAGTGCGGTGGCACACATCCAGCGGGTGGCATGGAACCTCCGGTAGTAGCAGTGCAGCGCGTCAGGCAGCAGCAGACAGTGGTAGGTGTGCACGAGCAGGGGGGCTGGCCAAAGTGAGTGTGTGTGAACAGCATGTAAGTTTGAATGTGTGTGTGTGTGTGTGTGTCTACATGAGTTGGTTTGAGTGTCTTTGAGAGAATAGAGAGTTGGTCTGAATAAGTGTGCGCGTGTGTGCGCTTGAATGGGTGTGTGTGCGTGACTGCGCGTGAGTTTGTTTGAATGAGTGCCAATGAGAGATGGGAGCTTGTGTGTGAGATATTGACTGTTTGAATGAGTGTGTATGTGTGACTGCGTGTGAGCTGGTTTGAATGACTGAGCATGCATAAGAGAGACTAGAGAGTTAGTTTGAATGTGTGTGTGAGCTTGAATGTGCATGTGTTTGAATGAGTGTGTGTGAGAGAGAATGAATGTGTGTGAGGGTAGTGGGTGTGTGTAAGAGAGAGGTAAGAGTGTGTGGGGGGGAGGGAGGGGCCAGGGGGAAAACAGGTGGAGCTGTAGAAAGTGGGTGGGGCCATGGAAAAGTGGGCAGAGCTGTGGAAAGTGGACGGAGCTGAGGGGCTTTGCCCTGGGCCCCGCTATTTCTAAGGCTGGCCCTGACTCAGAGGCTGCAAAGGTCCCAACCTAAAATTTCATGAAAGGAGTTTCAAGGGGATGAAGCTCTGCCCTCTGGACCCTTCACTCTGGTAGCCCCCTCAAGACCCTAGTCCAGCTGTGGAACATCTCTCCAGCTTCCTGCATGGGACAGCAATGAGTGCCCATGACAAACCCTTACCCCACCATGCCCTTCCCCAGGAGCTGGTCTGTGAGGAGTGGACAAGAAGGAGCAGCAGAGCTCGGTTGATCTGCTGCCCACAATCCTTCGAGACAGCTAAGAGGAAGCCTGGTCCTTCCCTCACCCCACCAAGCCCTCCCTCACCCGCCGCATACCCTCACCCTCCGCATACCTCAGATCTGTTTACCTGTATGTTAAGGGGAAGGAAATACATTATTTTGTGCATTATTTTGAACACTTTTAGAGAGCTAAAATAACTAAATACCCCCTATATGTTTTTTTGTTTTGTTTTTTTAAAGCCAAGATGACACATTGGGCGTTAGCTAACGTGACAGACAACTGTCATCCCAGCGGGTGGTTGGGGAGGGCTACCCCTGGCCAGGTTAGGTTGGCTACCCCTGGGCAGGTTGCAGGGTCAGAGCATGGTTCCAGTTCATTCCAGGCCCATGATTTTGGCTTGGCCACCATCCCCACATGGGTTTGAACTGGGAACAGATAAATGGGGTTTGGTGCTGGCCCACATGGGTCAAAGTAGGTTGGCCAGTGTCACGTTAGTTAACACCCTTGGTCTATCCCCTTATTTAATGTAGGAGAATGCAAGAAAAAAATATTATAACATGGGGGAGGAGGGGGGAGAGGGTAGGACGGGACGACACACAGGTTATTTAAAAGGATAACTAACTCTACACACATTTTAATTGTGAAAATAAAAGATAGAATTATAATTCAAAACTAATTTGTTATATTACTTGACCAAAAAACAATAAAAGAAAACTACTGCACTTAACTAGTTCATTTATCTGATAAAGAACATTCGCTCTAAAAGGTAATAACTTAAGCTACTGACACACTAACTGAGCAGCTCCCTCCTTGTCTTTTGGTACCAAATGCTACTAAGGGATTAGTACAACATGTCCTGGGGTTTGGATGCAATAATAAACAACAAGCAATTTTCTGCCCCTAATTAACTACTGTTAAAAAGAGGCGCTGCATAACAATAACTCTTTCAACGATACACAGCGAAGGCCAGCATAATCACATTTGGTGCATAATGAGCACTTTTCCCCCTTTCTTTTTATGAGCTGCCTTAGTTTTTATTTTAAATTTTTTAAAACAAATACACCTATTCTAGGAGTGAAATGAGATCTTGCGGGAATCGAGAAACCCTGGCAAGATCTCAGTACACTCTTGCTAAGGTTTTGAGATTCTTGCGCGATTTTTGGTAACCTTTTTAAAAAAACAAAACTGCTCTAAGCACACGCAAAATGGCCGCTGCGGTAAGAATGATGGCGGAGAAGGAGCCATGTTCCCGAGCATAATCAGAAACAGCTGATGTTTGAATTGTAGAGTTAGCTTTCTCTTCAATAACACACAGCAGAAGTTTCTTCAAAACAGAACTTTACTAAGAGCTCAGACGACATGCTTCCATGCCGTACAGACTGCATGGGACAAGATGGAGGAGAGAGAGGAGAAGAGAGGAGACAAGGAAGGAAAAAAAAGTTTCACCTCCTGACCCGCCCCCTACTGGACAAGCGACAAGCCCCATTGCAATGGGCTTTTAATTGTGACTGTTGCACAATCCAACATGAATATCCATTTGGGTATGAATATCTCTTTAGATAGCTATGCAAAAAGGTGAATCATACTTGGGAATATACGAGTAGCTATTCGTTTCAGACTATTTTTGATTCATCATAAGCTGCCACCCTCATACTGAGGACTCACTTTTAGCATCCTGATAATGTCAGATACTGCAAAGCCTTTGATTGAAACGAACAGGGCAGTTTCCACCACTTAAATTTCTTCTGTTAGATTGGATGTAAATGAATGCAGGCATCATTGCATTTATTTACACGGGTCTCCCATTGTCAAGTTTATTACCTGCATAAGCATAATACTAGAAACAACTTTTAAAATAAAAGAGTGACAAAAGGGGTAATAGAAAGGGTGGTCACTTTTTGAAGCCTGTCTCCCTCTCCAATACCCCCCAGGACAGGCTGCAAAACTATCCTAGTAGATACCCAAACATCTTTGCGTCCAACTGCTGCCAAGAAGTAGATATACAAAGAGTGTCAGTCAGAGAACAAGACCATTGGTCAAGCAGAGAAGACGCAGTAAGTAAGCATAAGCAGACAAGGGGTAATTTCAGATGTGATGGGCCCGGAGGCCTGCCACGCTGAACCATGGACCGGAATTCGTCCTGGATCCTGGTCCGTAATCAGGCTGTCCGTCCTTTAGACGTGCCGGCCTGATGGCTAACGGGGATCGGGGAGGGGGTGGAGCTGCGTGGTGCGACGTGCGACGGCACAGCCCCGCCCCCTGCGACCGCCCACCTCAGGGAGACGCGAGGGCACAGCGGTCAATGGAGCCGCTGTGCCTGATCCCGTACCATGGTTGGTGGGCCAAGGTAACAGATGTTACTTTTGGCCCATCCCAGATCGTGGCCAATCTAACCACGGTTCTGGACCTCAGGCCAGCTGGAGGTCTGACTCCAGAACCATGGTTAGCTTTAAAACCCACCAGAAATTCACCATGGTGAACATCTGGCGGGGATCAAACAGACATTACTGCAATCGCTGGCACCACAGGAAATCCACTGGAATTCACTGTGGTGAGCAGTGATTTCGTAACATCTGAAATAACCCAAGGTCACATCCGATCAGAGCACAAGATAGAAAACACTTAATGTTTACAGAAAAAAACATTTGTACTTCCATTTATTTTTTTCTTATTTGAAAGCTTCACCCTGGAAACACTTAGGTTATATATATTTTTAATATTTAATTATATTATTTAATATTTTATCTCTTTATCCTCACCAATCTCTATCTTTTTCATCGCTCTTATTTTCCTCCTTATCTCACGGAGACTAACCTCACAGTATCCTTATTCCAGCTGAGGGGCCCAGTGGATCTTCCCAGCATTCTCAGTAATCAGTAGCCAATGGAAAAACCCCACCATATGATTAGATCCAATGGGACCTACAGCAAACTAATAGGTTATGTTCGTTGTGCATTGTAAAGGGGGGGGGGGGAAGATACCTGCATGAATGATACTTTCATGAATGTTACACTCCTTGTCTCCCCTCATCTCTCAGATTGTAAGCCCTAGGGCAGGGGCTGTGTCTATTCCTTTACTTTGTAAAGCACCAGGTACATTTCTGGCACTATATTAAATGCTTGCTAAGAAACTGAAACACAACTAATATCAAACTAGTTTAATTCTCTCTCGGCTGGAAAAGGTGTCTCAGATCTGATGAAAAATGTAACAGGTTGTCAGGATAGGGTTGCATATTGATGCTTAACATCTTATTTTTCTGTCTAACTGGCTTGTGGTCCAGAGACTAGAAAAGCTGAGAGCTGGAGTATGACAGGCAAGGGTTCTACACTGTACTTGCACTGACAGTCTGACTTTAAATGCCTAAGGAATGGTCTCATCCCAGTGGGGCTTCCCCTGATGCTGGTTTGGAGGCTGCAGCTGGTGCAGAACACAGTGGCTCCTCTCCTGATGGGGACAGGCCATGGGAGCATATCACTCCCGTGCGCTGCGCGCTGCATTGGCTGCCTATAGCGTACCGAGCCAGATTCAAGGTGCTGGTCTTGGCCTATAAAGCCCTATTCGGTCTTGGCCCTTCATATCTCAGGGACCGCCTCACCTTCCATGCCCCAGAGTGACCCCTTCAGTCTGCCGGGGGTGCCTTCTTGGTGGTCCCCCCGTGTAAAGTGGGGGGCCACGATGGAGAGGGCGTTTTCGGTGGCCGGGCCGCAACTATGGAACTCCCTCACAGTGGAAACCCATCTAGACCCAAATTTGTTGGCCTTCCACCGGGTCTACAAAACTTGGCTGTTCTCACAGGCCTTCAGTGGAGGGGAGGGGGAATTGGGTTAATAGGTTGAGGGGGGGAGGGTTAGGTGGGTTTTAAAATATTTGAATTTTCTTTGTTTTATTGTTGCTTTAAATTGATGTTTTAATGCTGTAAACCGCCCCGGGATGCCATGGGCATGAGGGGGTGGCGAAGAAATATAAATAAATAAATAAATAAATAAATATGTTGCAGACTCTCACCGTCAGAAGTTGATCTGGTGAGATTCCTTCATAACTCTTCACAGACTTAACTATAGGCAAAACCAATGTTACCGTGGCATGGTGATCATCCGGCCTAGGGCGGGAAGCCATGGCAGTCACAGACCTGACTAGATCAGAGAAGCGAACAGATACGTTCACAGCTGGGGCACCAGAGAGGGCAGGGAGCATGCTGAATGTATGGCTGGCCAGCCCCACCCCCATGCTGTGCCTAGCCATGTAGCTGGCCTCACCGTATGATTAGACCCAACCCTCTTTAGAATGTACAATGAACATGGCTTATTCGATTCCTGTAGGTCCTGTTGGGTCTAATCATATGGTGAGGCCATAGGATTAGGCTGGTGCAGGGGGGATGAGGAGGTGGCCATGGGAAAACCACGGACGATGGATGGAGGTGCGTGCGCACTCCCGTGCTCCCCACGCCCCCATCACCCACACACGGAGCAATGGGTGCCAATGCCCAATTCTCTGTGCATGGAGATGGGTGGAGGTGGGTGGGGGGTCCATGGGAATGCACCCACATGCACCATCCACCCACCGTGCTGCCCACCCATCCCCTCCAACCACCACAGCCCATGTGAAAAGGGCTTCTACCATGTTTCTCAAAATGCCTAATAATTCTGTTCTTTACAATGGCCTATTTCAATTTGCCTCATATTGACATCCAGGTCACAGTTTGTCATTTCCCAGGTCACCACTGGAGTCTTTTCTTAAAAAATGGCATTACTTTCGCTACCTTCAGGTACAGAGGCTGACTTTAGCGATAGGTTATGAGTCCTTTCAGAACTCTTGGGTGAATACTGTCTAGTCCTGGTGACCTGCTACTGTTTAGTTTATCAGTTTGTTCAAAAACGTTTCTTAGAGGTGAAGTAGTAAACCAGGTAAAAACGGGTGCCCATCAAATCGGCAGCATCTGTATTTTCAGCACCCAAACTGCCTCATGGCTTACATACCACCAGATCTCAAGCCATACCTGTTTGGAGGCCATTTTTCTTACTGGGGGTCCCCTGGGGGGCATCACAGTAGTGAGGCGGCAGTGATGGGGATTCTGGAGCTGGAGTGCACGGCACTTGCACAGGTCACCAACATTTACATGCATCTTCCCTCCACCCTTCAAATCTCCACCACCTCACCACTACCCTACCCTGGGCCCAGGTAAGTGGGGTACCTGCCCAGGTACCTGGGCACGCAGAAGCTTCCATGCCTGAACTATTTGGTCCAGCTTTCAACTTGTGAGAGTTCAGATTCATCAGTCAAAATGACTAATTCTGGTAGAGTTACATTTCTCCAACATCTTACAAAAGATCTTACAAAGCATCTTCACGTGCCTCCTTTAAAAAGTACACAGATGTGCGGTGCGCAGACACATCGACATAGAAAAGCATGCATGCAAAACCCCAATTTATATTCCACAATGATTTCTTACAAAGGGTATGAACATAGAAAGGTCAGTCCCACCAGTATGTTAAAAGTGATAGTTTCAGACATAAATCATAAGAGGTTTTCTAATCAAAAGAGATGTCTTCTCATCAAGCCTAATAAATCTAAGAAACAGCCATAACATGGCAAAGTAGTGAGGATTACATATGTTTTTCATTTGGAGGTGGTGGGTTTTTTTTAAGACACACTAGCTGTTTTTTAAAAAAATACATATAAATTTAGTATTACCTACTGATTCCTATTCCTTCAGAAGTCAGTAAAGCTTTAAGAAGGTTGATAAGAAGGTTTCCCTACTGAGATATTACAAACAGCCTTTTCCCTTTTTATGGAGGCCTGAAGTAATTCTATTAAAATGCAAACGGATTAACAATGTGTAAAAATAATTGGGCTGTGGTGTGGTATTGACATTTGAAAGTTAAAAAAAAAACAACTATTGCTCTTGGGTCAAATTCTCTTCTAGAAAAATTCCATTGAAGTCAATGAAGGTTATCTCAGCAGAGAATTTAATCCACTACATATGCCACTGCCCTCAAGCAGGGACAAGAAACAACTGGTACGTGGCAGTAAAGTGTAACGGCACTCCTCTAAATCATCCAGCTTGTTTTCCCAAAACCTCAACATTCTTGTTTTCCAGAAGCTCTGAACTCATTTATATATTTCTTTTCTATTGTTTTTTTCTCTCTCTCTTTTTTTATTAAAAAAAAAAAAAAAGGGTCTCAAGTGGTTACCACTGAAGAAAACAATCTCAATTGTGAAGGAAGCATTGCCAAAACAACAATTTCAGTAAAATTCTGCAGAGAGCTTTGAACAATAGTAGGGATGGGCGAACAGATCGTGGACGGGTTCGGCTGTTCGGTTCGGCTGCGTTCGGTTCGTGCATTCAGGTTCGTGCAGTTCGCTGGGTTCATGTTCGGCCGTTCAGTTCAGGTTCGGCCGTTCGGGAAAAATTATCGTGAGAGCTCGGGAAGCCTTAATCGCGCTGAAATGATGGCCCCAGACCCATCATGATGGGTGCTGGGGCTAAGGTGGCAGCTTGTAGATCTTGGCCACAGCCCTCCCTGCCTGTAACTTGGCCCCCGAACCCTGATGGTGGGTCCTGGCGCTAGAGTGGCTGCTTCTTGATGTAGTTGAAGATTGGTTCTCGGTGTGAGGAATGATGGCCCCAGAACCATCACAGTGGGTGCTGGGGCTAAGGTGGCAGCTTGTAGATCTTGGCCACAGCCCTCCTTGCCTGTAACTTGGCCCCAGGACCCTGACAGCGGGTCCTGGGGCTGGAGAGGCTGCCTCTTGTCATGCGGTGGAATGACTAGTGCCAGTGGCACTAGCAGTAGCAGAAATTGGTTGCCGGGGCAGGCAGTCAGGTGGCGTGACATGAGTGGCAGTCAGGCAGACAGAGGCAGGGTTCAAGCTTCGCAACCTGGGCAGGCAGGCAGGCAGGAGAGGCAGTAGGGCATGTGGGCTTGGGCAGGCTTTGAGCTAGGCAACCCAGGTGGGAAGACAGGCACCTTGGCATGGGAGGCAGGACTGATGCATACTTTGAGCTTGGTGGCAAGCAGGGCGGGCAGACAGACAGCGTTGCATGAGAGTCAGTATGGCAGGAAGGCTGGGACATTGGAATCAGGGCACTCAGATAGGCTAGCAAAGACTGTGCAGCACGAGAGAGCGAGGGCCAGTCAGTGTCACATAGGTGGCAGGCCGAGATCATGTAGCCATAGGCCGGCTCACAGGCTTACAGTTTGTTTCCCAATGCCACCCTGCGTACTGAGGTCAATCAGGTAAGGTGGCCAAGGCCATCTACTATGGGGGAGAGAGAGAGAGAGGCAGGGCGGGTGTCAGGCCTTGGGAGGGAGAGACAGCACCTCAGCAGCACAGGAGCAGTAGCCCAGATTGAGGAGGAGGAGGAGCCCTGTCCCAAGACTGCCCCTGGCATGGGATGACGTGTGCCACTGCACCATCACTCCTTATCCAGGGGCAGCTCAGGGAATCCCAGCAGCGGAAGGTTCACCTTCAGAAAGAACAACTGCTCCACCAACTTGGCCCCCAGTCACAGACGGTGTGGGTAGCATATGTCCCCTGCGATGGAGAACACCCTCTCTCTGGGGACACTGGTTGGTGGGCAGGACAGGATACTAGGGGTGGGACTACTGGATCTACCGGTATCCAATACTGCTGGTATTGGGTGTACCGGAAGTATCGGATTAAACCTGGTAATCTGGGTAAATTACCGGATCCCCCCCGTACTGGTTTTTTACATTGCAGCCATTCAAATGAATGGCCGCAATGTAAAAAAAAAACCCACAAAAAACACAAACACTTTCCCTCCCCGAGTCCAGGCTGCGCGGGTGGAAGGGGGAACACCCCCCACCCACCCTGCCCAGCCTGGATTTAAACACCAAAAATAATTTCCCCTAAGTCCCCTAGTGCGGGC